>JAREIS010000451.1:600000-776392 GCA_030060385.1 Muscicapa striata striata | reverse complement strand
TGCTGAAATGACTCGGAAAAGCATCCTGAAATGAAGGAAGAAAGGATAAAATAGAATCTGTAGAGAGGTTGCTAAAGAAATGAAATGGTGAGAGAAAGGGAGGGCAAATTCCGAAACCGAGAGAAAACAGTAAAAGTGACTGGGATGAAAAGTAGTGCAGACAAGTGGCCCAAAACTTGCTCAAATATCCCTAAAAACATGCTGAAATTACAGAGGAAAGGAATAACCGGAGCCTGTTGAGAGGCTGTTAAAAAAAACCAAATGGCGAAAAAACCAGGGAAAATCCCGAAACCGAAGAAAACACTAAAAGTACATGGCATGACAGAAAGTGCAGGAATATGCACCAAAGCTTGCCCATGAGTAGAGGTGGCTGGAAATAAAGCAAAACCTTGGTTGAAATGACTTGGAAAAGCATCCTGAAATGAAGGAAGAAAGGATAAAATAGAATCTGTAGAGAGGTTGTTAAAGAAATGAAATGGTGAGAGAAAGGGAGGGCAAATTCCGAAACCGAGAGAAAACAGTAAAAGTGACTGGGATGACAAGTAGTGCCGGGAAATGGCCAAAACTTGCTCTAATTATCCCTAAAAACATGCTGAACTCATGGAGGAAAGAAAAGTCAAAGCCTGTTGAGAGGCTGCTAAAAGAAAAGGAATTAGCAAAAAAACGGGAAAATTCCAAACCAAGAAAACACTAAAGTGCGACATGGCATGAGAGGAAGTGCAGGAATATGCACCAAAGCTTCTGCCCAAATGATGCTCTATTGAATTCGCAGGATTTCATTCCTTTCCTGAAAGGAAGGATTTCTTCAGGAAAGGGAATGAAATCCTGAAACGCGGACAAAGTCTGAGAAAACCTGGCAGGAAAGGAGATATGATGTCATGAAATGAAATGCGGTGGAAGAAATCCCGAAATTCATGAAGGGGGTGACCACGCTGAAATGGCCTGAGATGAGTAGAGGTGGTGGAAATAAAGCAAAACCTTGCTGAAATGACTTGGAAAAGCACCCTGAAATGAAGGAAGAAATGATAAAATAGAATCTGTAGAGAGGTTAAAAGAAATGAAATGGTGAGAGAAAGGGAGGGCAAATTCAAACCCAGAGAAAACAGTAAAAGCGACTGGGATGATAAGTAGTGCCGGAAATGGCCCAAAACTTGCTCTAATTATCCCTAAAAACATGATGGCATCATGGGTGAAAGAAAAGTCAATGCCTGTTTAGAGGCTGCTAAAAGAAAAGGAATTAGCAAAAACCCGGGAAAATCCTCAAACCAAGAAAACACTAAAAGTACATGATGACAGGAAGTGCAGGAATATGCACCAAAGCTTGCCCAAATGATGCTAATTGAATTAAGAGGATTTCATTCCCTTCTGAAAGGAAGGATTTTTCACGAAAGGGAATGAAATCCTGAAATGGCAGGACAAAGTCTGAGAAACCCGGCAGAGAAAGGAGATATGATGTAATGAAATGAAATGCATGGAAGAAATCCAGTAAATCATGAAGGGGTGACTACGCGGAAATGGCCTGAGAGATGAGTAGAGGTGGCTGGAAATAAAGGAAAAACTTGCTGAAATGACTCGGAAACGTTTCGAAATGAAGGAAGAAAAGGATAAAATAGAAACTTCTGAGTGGTTGCTAAAAAATGAAATGGCGAGAGAAAGGGAGGGCAATCAAACTGGAGACAAAACAGAAAAAGTGACTGAATGAAAAGCAGCAGACAAGTGGCCCAAAACTTACTCTAATATCCCTAAAAACATGCTGCAATTACGGAGGAAAGGAATAACCGAGCCTGTTGAGAGGCTGTCAAAAACGTAAATGGGGAAAAAAAAAAAAACCAGGGGAAATCCAAACCGAAGAAAACACTAAAAGTACATGGCATGACAGAAAGTGCAGGAATATGCACCAAAGCTTGCCCAAATGACGCTCATTGAATTCGCAGGATTTTCCCTTTCCTGAAAGTTTTCAGGAAAGGGAATGAAATCCTGAAATGGCAGGACAAAGTCTGAGAAACCTGGCAGGAAAGGAGATATGATGTCATGAAATGAAATGCGATGGAAGAAATCCCGAAATTCATAAAGGGGGTGACCACGCTGAAATGGCCTGAGATGAGTAGAGGTGGCTGGAAATAAAGCAAACCTGCTGAAATGACTTGGAAAAGCATCCTGAAATGAAGGAAGAAAGGATAAAATAGAATCTGTAGAGAGGTTGCTAAAGAAATTAAATGGTGAGAGAAAGGAGGGCAAATTCGAAACCAGAGAAAAGAAGTGCAGAAAACGCACCAAAGCTTGCCCAAATGATGCTCATTGAATTCGGCAGATTTCATTCCTGAAATGGCAGGACAAAGTCTGAGAAACCCGCAGGGAAAGGAGATATGATGTAATGAAATGAAATGCGCACTTGAAGAAACTGAAATTCATAGAGGGGTGAGCACGCAAAATGGCCTGAGATGAGTAGAGGTGGAGTGGAAATAAAGGAAAAACTTGCTGAAATGACACGGAAAAGCTTCCTGAAATGAAGGAAGAAAGGATAAAATAGAAAACTTCAGAGTGGTTGCTAAAAAAATGAAATGGCGAGAGAAAGGGAGGCAAATCAAACTGAGAGAAAACAGTAAAAGTGACTGGAATGAAAGCAGTGCAGACAAGTGGCCCAAAACTTACTCTAATATCCCTAAAAACATGCTGAAATTACAGAGGAAAGGGGAATAACTGAGCCTGTTGAGAGGCTGTTAAAAAACCAAATGAAAAAGCCAGGGAAAATCCCAAACCGAAGAAAACACTAAAAGTACATGGCATGACAGAGTGCAGGAATATGCACCAAAGCTTGCCCAAATGACGCTTATTGAATTTCGCTGATTTCATTCCCTTTCCTGAAAGGAAGGATTTCCTTCAGGAAAGGGAATGAAATCCTGAAATGGCAGGACAAAGTCTGAGAAACCTGGTACGAAAGGAGATATGATGTCATGAAATGAAATGCGATGGAAGAAATCCCGAAATTCATAAAGGGGTGACCACGCTGAAATGGCCTGAGGTGAGTAGAGCTGGCTGAAATAAAGCAAACCTTGCTGAAATGATTTGGAAAAGCATCCTGAAATGAAGGAAGAAAGGATGTATTAGAATCTGAGAGAGTTACAAAGAAATGAAATGGTGAGAAAGGGAGGGCAAATTCAAACCAGAGAAAACAGTAAAAGGGACTGGATGACAAGAAACAGGAAATGCCCAAAACTTGCTCTAATTTATCCCTAAAACATGCTGCACATACGGAGGAAAGAAAAAGTCACAGCCTGTTGAGAGGCTGCCAAAAGAAAAGGAATTAGCAAAAACCAGGGAAAATCTGGGAAACTGAAGAAAAACACTAAAAGTACATGGCATGACAGGAAGTGCAGAAAAACGCACCAAAAGCTTGGCTCCAAATGATGCCTGGCTGAATTGCAGGATTTCATTCCCTGAAATGGACAAGTCTGAGAAAACCCAGGAAAGGAGATATGATGTAATGAAAATGAAATGCGACGGAAGAAATCCCGGAAATTCATAGAGGTGAGCAATTTAAAAATGGCCTGAGATGAGTAGAGAGGTGGCTGGAAATAAAGGAAAACTTGCAGAAATGACACACGGAAGCTTCCTGAAATGAAGGAAGAAAGGATAAAAATAGAAACTTCAGAGTGGTTGCTAAAAAAATGAAATTGCGAGAGAAAGGGAGGGCAAATTCAAACTGAGAAAACAGTAAAGTGACTGAATAGAAAAGTAAAGACAAGGGCCTAAAACTTATTTCAATATCCCTAAAAACATGCCGGAAATTACAGCCCCCGAGCATTCACCGCGCGGGACCCCCCAAACGGCCAGAGCGGGTTTTGGGGGGAGCAGAGCCCGGCAGCGGGACCCGGGGGGGCTGGGGGGGATTATCCGGAGGTGTCGCGGTGCCAGCGGGGGCCGGATGGGGACAGTGGCCCTGCTGGCCCCCAGCGGGTCAATATTTGCTCCCAAAGCCGCGGGGCAAACACGCGGGGCCGGGGCGGGGCCGGATCCTCCCGACAGCCCGGGCCAGTCCCGGGACAGCCCGGACCAGTCCCGGGACAGCGGGAGAAGCACTCGGGGTCACCCCGTTTGTGCCCCTGTGTCACCCCTCAACCTCCCGTTTCACGGCTGCTGGGGAAACTGAGGCACGGGGGCAGCGGGAAGGGGGGGAATCCTAGAGGGGGGGTCCCCAAATCCCTGCAGACACTCTGTGCGCCCCCAGTGCGCCCCAGTGCACCCCCAGTGCACCCCCAGAGCATCCCAGAGCATCCCAGTGCACCCCCAGTGCATCCCAGTGCGCCCTCAGTGCGCCCCCGGTGCGCCCCCAGTGCGCCCCAGAGCACCCCAGTGAGTCCCAGTGCGCCCCCAGTGCACCCCAGTGCATCCCAGTGCGCCCCAGTGCACCCCAGTGCGCCCCAGTGCATCCCAGTGCGCCCCCAGTGCGCCCCAGTGCGCCCCAGTGCGCCCCAGTGCATCCCAGTGCGCCCCAGTGAGCCCCAGTGCATCCCAGTGCGCCCCAGTGCATCCCAGTGCGCCCCAGTGCGCCCCAGTGCATCCCAGTGCGCCCCAGAGCGCCCCAGTACCAGCCCCCTTGGGGACATCAGCCCCGGGGTGATGGCACAGCCCCCCAAACCCCCACCCCCATCCCAGCGGGGATGGTCCCGGCCTGGAGGGACCCGGAGGGATTGGAGAGGGCTGGGGGACTTGGGGACACTGAGGTGACACTGTCTGGGGGACTTGGGGACACGGAGGTGACACTGCCTGGGGAAACGCTTGGGGACACGGAGGTGACACTGCGGGACCCGCCGGGCACACGGAGGTGGCGCTGTCCCCGCGGGGGGCCGTGTCCCGAGATAAGGCCCGGGCGATAAGGGCGGCCCGGGCTGGCACCCCATTAACGGCGCCATTCGGGAGGTGACAATCCTGTCACCCGGCTGGGAGGGGGACACACAGACACGGGGACACACAGACACGGGGGACAAACAGACACAGGGACACGGGGACACACAGACACGGGGGACAAACAGACACGGGGGACAAACACGGGGGACACACAGACACGGGGACACACAGACACAGGGACACGGGGACACACAGACGCGGGGACACACAGACACAGGGACACACAGACACGGGGGACACACAGACACGGGGACACGGGGACACACAGACACGGGGACACACAGACACGGGGGACAAACACGGGGGACACACAGACACGGGGACGCGGGGGGACACAGACACGGGGGACACACAGATACGGGGACACACAGACACGGGGACACGGGGACACACAGACACGGGGACACGGGGACACGGGAGACACGGGGACACACAGACACGGGGACACACAGACACGGGGACACACAGACACGGGGACACGGGGACACAGACACGGGGACACAGAGCACCCCAGAACGTCCCCACCCCTACTCTTGAGCTCTGGGGGGACACAGAACACCCCGAACTGCACCAAAATCACCATTTCGAGCTCTGGGGGGACCCGGGACACCCCAAACTGCACCCAAATCACCCCTCCGAGCTCTGGGGGGACACGGGACACCTCAAACTGCACCCAAATCACCATTTCGAGCTCTGGGGGGACACGGGACACCCCAAACTGCACCCAAATCACCCCTCCGAGCTCTGGGGGGACACGGGACACCTCAAACTGCACCCAAATCACCATTTCGAGCTCTGGGGGGACACGGGACACCCCAAACTGCACCCAAATCACCCCTCCGAGCTCTGGGGGGACACAGAACACCCCAAACTGCACCCAAATCACCCCTCCGAGCTCTGGGGGGACACGGGACACCCCAAACTGCACCCAAATCACCCCTCCGAGCTCTGGGGGCACACGGGACACCCCAAACTGCACCCAAATCACCCCTCCGAGCTATGGGGGGACACAGAACACCCCAAACTGCACCCAAATCACCCCTCCGAGCTCTGGGGGACACAGGACACCCAAACTGCACCCAAATCACCCCTCCGAGCTCTGGGGGGACACAGGACACCCCAAACTGCACCCAAATCACCCCTCCGAGCTCTGGGGGGACACAGGACACCCCAAACTGCACCCAAATCACCCCTCCGAGCTCTGGGGGCACACGGGACACCCCAAACTGCACCCGAATCACCCCTCCGAGCTCTGGGGGACCCCGGGACACCCCAAACTGCACCCAAATCACCCCTCCGAGCTCTGGGGGCACACGGGACACCCCGAACTGCACCCAAATCACCCCTCCGAGCTCTGGGGGACCCCGGGACACCCCAAACTGCACCAAAATCACCCCTCCGGGCTCTGGGGGCACACGGGACACCCCGAACTGCACCCGAATCACCCCTCCGAGCTCTGGGGGGACACGGGACACCCCAAACTGCACCAAAATCACCCCTCCGAGCTCTGGGGGGACCCCGGGACACCCCGGGCCGGGCCGGGGCTGGCGCCGCAGCCGGACCCTCCCCCCGGGGCCGTGTTTGCCGTGGGGCCGCTGCCCCCCCCGGGGGCGATTTTGGCAATCCCTTAACCCCCGATCGCCTCCTCCCACCCCATTAGGGGGGCAAACACTTTTAGCGGCGGGGGGCCGAGATAGCCCGCGGCTACTTAAACGCTGCGGGCCGGCCGAGGTGGCAGCAGCGGTGGCAGCAGCGGTGGCAGCAGCGGTGGCAGCAGCATGGTGACATCCCCGGCTGTGCTGTGCCTGCTCGCCTGGCTCCTGCCCCCCGCCGCCGGCCACCTCTGGGCATGGATGTTCTCCTTGCCACAGCACTCGCCAGATGCGGCCGCGCTGGGCAGGAGCCCCGGAGAGATGGAGGAGGTGAGGGGAGCGGGGGAGGGGTGCTGGGGGGCGCGGAGGGGTGAGGGGACAGCAAGGAGAGGGTGGGGGGACACAGCCAGGGTGGCAGCAGGGTGGGCACAGAGCTGGGTTTGCGGGGTTTGCAGCCTGGGTGGGCTCAGGGTGGGCACAGGGTGTGTGGGACAGGATTTGCAGCCAGGGTGGGCTCAGGGTGGGCTCAGGGTGGGCACAGAGCTGGGTTTGCAGCCCGGGTGGGCTCAGCGTGGGCTCAGGGGTGAGTGGGACAGGATTTAGAACCAGGATGGGCTCAGGGTGGGCTCAGGGGTGAGTGGGACAGGATTTAGGACCAGGATGGGCTCAGGGCTGAAACAGGGTGTCCATCTCCATCCGGGGGTGCACATGGGGTGTCCATCTCCATCCAGGGCTGGACACGGGGTCCGTTTGTGGCCAGGACTGGCCACAGGGTGTCCATGTCCAGCCAGGGGTAGACACGGGGTGTTTTTCTCCACCCAAGACTGGACACAGGGTGTCCATCTCCACCGGGGGTGCACACGGGGTGTCCATCTCCATCCAGGAGTGGACACAGAGTGTCCATCTCCATCCGGGGGTGCACACAGCGTGTCCATCTCCATCCGGGGGTGCACACAGAGTGTCCATCTCCATCCGGGGGTGCACACGGGGTGTCCGTGTCCATCCGGGGGTGCACACAGGATGTTTTTCTCCATCCGGGGGTGCACACAGGGTGTCCATCTTCATCCAGGAGTGGACATGGGTTGTTTTTCTCCATCCAGGGGTGCACGCAGCGTGTCCATCTCCATCCGGGGGTGCACACAGAGTGTCCATCTCCATCCGGGGGTGCACACAGCGTGTCCATCTCCATCCGGGGGTGGACACAGAGTGTCCATCTCCATCCGGGGGTGCACACAGAGTGTCCATCTCCATCCAGGAGTGGACACAGAGTGTCCATCTCCATCCAGGAGTGGACACAGCGTGTCCATCTCCATCCGGGGTGCACACAGAGTGTCCATCTCCATCCGGGGTGCACACAGAGTGTCCATCTCCATCCGGGGTGGACACAGAGTGTCCATCTCCATCCGGGGGTGGACACAGAGTGTCCATCTCCATCCGGGGGTGGACACAGAGTGTCCATCTCCATCCGGGGGTGCACACAGAGTGTCCATCTCCATCCGGGGGTGCACACAGCGTGTCCATCTCCATCCGGGGTGGACACAGAGTGTCCATCTCCATCCGGGGGTGCACACAGAGTGTCCATCTCCATCCAGGAGTGGACACAGAGTGTCCATCTCCATCCAGGAGTGGACACAGCGTGTCCATCTCCATCCGGGGGTGCACACAGAGTGTCCATCTCCATCCGGGGTGCACACAGAGTGTCCATCTCCATCCGGGGGTGGACACAGAGTGTCCATCTCCATCCAGGAGTGGACACAGCGTGTCCATCTCCATCCGGGGGTGCACACAGAGTGTCCATCTCCATCCGGGGGTGCACACAGGGTGTCCATCTCCATCCGGGGGTGCACACAGCGTGTCCATCTCCACCCAGGAGCGGACACAGCGTGTCCATCCCCGCCCCGGCGCGCTCCCCGCCCCGCGGGGCCGGCAGGGGCGCGGGGGCGCGGGGCGGCGCCGGGCGCTCCAGTGGCGCAATCGGTCAGCGCGCGGTACTTATCCTGATTCTCTGCAGGTTGTGGATGAGTGCTATGTGGTCAGAGCTACTGTGCACTTAACCCCTAAATTCCTTCCTAACATTCATTACTTGTGAACAGACGGGTTTTGCCCTGTCGAGGGTGTTCGGGCTAGGTTGACCTCCTTATCCGTGTTCCTCCTCTCCTATTGCCTTTTAATTATCCTATTCTATTCATCATGTGCCCAGGTCACTTCTGTGACGACACTTCTGGTTATCTTTCTACTTTTCTCCTGTTCATTTTTGCATCCACGATCGCTACTATCGTGCCTGTCTTCTGCATCTTCTGAATGCCAGCTATGGCTCCTGGCTTACTTGCGTGAGTGAAGTTTATTTTATTCTATTTATTTTATTTATTTATTTTATTTTATTTATTTATTCTATTTATTTATTCTATTTATTCCTATTCTATTCTATTTATTTTTTTTCTACATAATAATTATTATTCATTATTATTTTATTATTATTATTTATTACTGTCTATCATTTATTATTCATTCTATTGATTTATTCTATTCATTATTCTATTCATTCATGAATCAATTATTCTATTCTATTCATCTATTCATGTCATCAATTCTATTCATTTATTCTATGTTTAAATTATTCTATTCATTATTATTCATTATTCTATTCATTCATTATTATTCATTCAATTCATCTATTCTATTCTATTCTTTAATTTATTCTATTCTATTTTATCTATTCCTTATTATTCATTATTTTATTTTATTTATTTATTCTATTTATTTATTTTTTATTTATTCTATTTATTATTCTATTATTCTATTCTATTATTTATTCTATTTATTTTATTTATTATTTTATTTATTCAATATATCTATTTATTTTTATTCTTTTCATTCACTATTATTCTATTCTATCTATTCTATTCTATTATATTATTATATTTTCAAAAAGCACTCAATAAGGATTCGAAGTTTAATTACGATTATGATTATCTAATTTCTGTTTTCAGAATTATAATATAGCAATTTATATATATAGCAATATAACAATTTTTATATATAGCAATATAACACTATATATATCAATATAGCACTATATATATATCAGTATAGCACTATATATATCAATATAGCAGTATATATATCAATATACCATTATATATATATCTCAATATAACACTATATATATCTCAATATAGCAATATATATATATATAGCAATATAACACTATATATATATCAATACAGCATTATATATATATAGCAATATAACACTATATCTCAATATAGCACTATATATATACACAGCAATATAGCACTATATATATCTCAATATAGCATTATATATATAGCAATATAACACTATATATCTCTCAATATAGCATTATATATATAGCAATATAACACTATATATATATCAATATAGCATTATATATATATAGCAATATAACACTATCTATATCTCAATATAGCATTATATATATATAGCAATATAACACTATATATATATCAATATAGCATTATATCTATAGATACAGCAATATAACACTATCTATATCTCAATATAGCATTATATATATAGAGCAATATAACATTATATATCTCTCAATATAGCACTATATATATAGCAATATAACACTATATATATATCAATATAGCATTATATATATATAGCAATATAACACTATCTATATATCAATATAGCACTATATATATCAATATAACATTATATACATATATAGCAATATAACGCTATATATATATCAATACAGCATTATATATATAGCAATATAACACTATATCTCAATATAGCATTATATATATAGCAATATAACACTATATATATCTCAATATAGCATTATATATATATAGAATATAACACTATATATATCTCAATATAGCACTATATATATATATATAGAATATAACACTATATATATATATACACATATATATAGCAATATAGCACTCTGGCATTCTTCAGCGGTGAATTTACAAGATGAACTGTATGGAACACAGATTTAAACACTTTTATTCAGCTAAGGTTTTAACTTTTTTGTTTTACCGTGCTATTGGTTCATGCTAATCAGTGAGGATAGGCTCAGGCCGGAGCTGAGAAATTGTGTCAGCCTGAAAAAAAAAAAAAAATAAAAAATAAAAGCGGGGGTCTGGCGTGGTGAGGACATGAGGGACAGTGATGCTGGGGCTCCGGGTGTGGCTCGCTGTCCCCTGATGTCGCTTTTTGTGCTTTTTTCGCGGCGCCAGGAGCGCGCTGCCAGCGGGACGAGGAGTGCGGCGCGGGCGGCTGCTGCGCTCGGCAGCACGGGGAGCGCGTGTGCCAGCGGCGCCTGGCGCTGGCCCAGAGCTGCCTCGTGCCGCCGGGGGGACTCGCCTTCAGCATCAACCAGGTGTGCCCGTGCCAGGCCGGGCTGCTGTGCCGGCCCGCCGTGCCCAGAGAGTGAGTGCGGGGCTGCGCGGGGGGCGCGGGGCCCCGGCCGGAGCCGGGAGGGAAAGAGAAAAGCGAGAGACTCGGGTGTTGCTCAGGAGAAAGCAGCAATGCGGTTTATTGCGTGTTAACAATTCGCTTTTGTGATAGAGAGAGAGAGAGATAAAGAGAGAAAGAAATGAAGTAAAAGGGGAGAGAGAGAGAGAGAGAGAGAGAGAGAGACAGAAAGAAATGAAGTAAAAAGGGGAGGGAGAGAGAGGATGAGAGAGAGAGAGAAAGAAATGAAGTAAAAGGGGAGGGAGAGAGAGGGTGAGAGAGAGAGAGAGAAAGAAATGAAGTAAAAGGGGAGGGAGAGAGAGGATGAGAGAGAGAGAGAGAGAAAAAGAAATGAAGTAAAAAGGGGAGAGAGAAAGAAATGAAGTAAAAGGGGAGGGAGAGAGAGAGAAAGTGAGTGCGGGGCTGCGCGGGGGGCGCGGGGGTGGCACCGTCCGCTCAGCCCCAGCCGCAGCCGGGAGGGAAAGAGAAAAGCGAGAGACTCGGGTTTTGTTCAGGAGAAAGCAGCAATGCGGTTTATTGCGTGTTAACAATTCGGTTTTGTGATAGAGAGAGAGAGAGATAAAGAGAGAAAGAAATGAAGTAAAAGGGGACGGAGAGAGAGGGTGAGAGAGAGAGAGAGAGAGAGAGAAAGAGAGAGATAAAGAGAGAAAGAAATTAAATAAAAGGGGAGGGAGAGAGAGGGTGAGAGAGAGAGAAAAAGAAACGAAGTAAAAAGGAAGAGAGAGGGTGAGAGAGAGAAAGAAATGAAGTAAAAGGGGAGGGAGAGAGAGGGTGAGAGAGAGAGAGATAAAGGAAACAAAGTAAAAGGGGAGAGAGAGAGAAAGGATGGGGATCCGGCTACCAACAGACGGGACACATCCTCGTGTCATCACGACAGACGCACCTTCAATCCATTGGGGAGAAACAGATCTCAAAGTCTCTTTACAAAATTACTTTTTATAGTCCTTTTCCAAAGCGAGTGGCCTCTGGCCAAAATTTGGGGAGGTTTATGGATTATTGAATGTGGAGATCATTGCTCCAGCAAACAGGTGCAGGAACAGGGCGCTACAACCAGGGCTGCTGTCGGGTCTGGATAGCTCCAGGAGCCCCCGAGGCGGAATTCAGCTTCTCTGCTGGCCAGGAGTGAGATTTTGGGAGTCGCTGTAGAAGTTCCAAAAGCAGCTTTATTTCTTCGAAGGGTTCTACCAGCAAAATCCAGATACATAGCACAGCAAGGGGTTTTTATAGATTTTTAGGGGGATTGAAATTCTAACCAGTAAAATTATAAGTTGAGAACTATCCCATTACTTTAAGGTTCTAGGTGAGAAAAGACCAATCATTTAGGAAAGTAAAATTAAAGTATTGAAGTAATTTAGTAAAGTAAAATTAAGTTTAGTAAAATTAAAAAAAAAACAATAGAAATCCTGAATTATAAAAGGGTTTTGATGGGGAGTGGGGGCATCTCTCATGAGAGGTTTCATTGTCTCAGGGCACAAAATCCCTTTTGTGTCATTCACAGAGGGGGACACCGGGGTGGGGGGGTGGCAGGGGACAGGGCTTGGGGTGACACCGGTGTCGCTGTCCGCAGGAGAGACTTCGAGTACCGGCCGGAGAAGAGCGAGTGGCGGTGCCGGCAGCCCTGAGAGCCGCCGGGTATTTATTATTGCCTGTAAATAACGTGAAAAATCCAGAGCCGGCCCAGCGCCGATAAACCCGGCCCAGCCGCTGCCCATCCCCGGGGGGCGCTGGAGCCCCCCCAGACCCTCGTCCCTTCCCCGGAGCTCGGCAGGTCCCAGCTCCATCCCCGGTCACCGCCTCAACCCCCCCCGTGTCCCCCCCAGCAGGTTCAGACACGAAAATATTTAGTTTTCAGGTCTCACCGAAATGTTTATTACAAAGAACCAAGCGAGCGGGGCGAGTCCCCCCCCCAAAACACCCACACACACATCAACGAGAATAAATAAATAAAATAACTTTTTTTTTTTTTTTTCGGGTCTTTAAATTAAAAGTTTGTGGAGTGACAAAAATCATAAATACGGGACGTCCCTCTGCCCGCGGGGGGCGGGGGCCCCACTGCCCGGATTTTTGGGGGGCTCAAAGCACTTGGCAGGCAGTGACACCGAGTTCCCCCAAAAAAAAAAAAAAAAGGGGGAAACTGAGGCACACAAGGGTGGCGGCTGGGCAGCGGCAGAGCTGGGTGCCCCCCAAGCCCCCCGAGCCGGGCTGGTGGTCTGGGTAAGGCAGTGACCCCGGGGACCCCCAGAATTGCCCCCAAGGGTGGGGGGGCTGCCCCAGGAGTGGGACTCGGCCCCTCCCGCGGTGAGGGCTGGACATGGGGTCACCCCTCAGAGTTGGGGGGCACAAGGGGGACGCCCCGGGGCGGGCACAAGACAAGGCAGTGCCCCGGGGTGGGGGGGTGGGGAGGGGGGGGACGGACAGAGGCTCACGGACGGACGGACGGACGGACAGACGGACACGGCGAGCGTGGACAGGCACGGCGGGGGGGTAGGAGGTTGGAACGGGAAGGGGGGGGGGTGGGGGTGGGGAAGGGGGCGGTCCCAGGAAAGCGGGACCCCCCCCCAGGCAGGCCAGGGCAGCTGTTAGCACAGGTTAGACCCCCAAAACTGGCTCAGATTCACCCCCCACCCCCCAAATTCAGGCAGAGCCCCTCCACATGCAAACCGCCCCGCCCCTCCCCCACAGCGGGGGGCACGGCGGGGACCCCCCCCCCAAACCCCGCCCACACCGCATGCACCCCCCGGCAGGGGCTGGGGGGCAGTGCCAGGCACCGCTGGGGTGGGCGGGGGGCGGCTGGCAGGGACCCCCACCCACTGCCCGGGGGTCCCCGCAGCCGAGAGCACCATGGAGAAGCGGGGGGCACCCAGCGCTGGGGAGGGGGCGCTGCCCCCCCGCCGGGTCCCCTTTGGTCACTTGCTGTCCCTGCTGGGCAGGGAGAGCCCGAGGCACCGCCAGATGCGGGGAGGGGGGCAGGGGGAGACCCCCGCCCTCAGCAAAGAGCGGGGCAGAATGGGGGGCTCCCCACGGCACCGCTGGCCGGGTTTGGGGGGGGCGTAAATGCACCGCACCCCAAAAAGCAGCGCTGGGCGCACCCCCTCATGCTAACGCGTGTGAGCAGCGCGGGCCCAGCCCTGCCCGTCGCTCCGGCCCCTCCGCGGCCCCCCCGGCTCCTGCCCGGGCTCGCCCCCGGCTGCGCCCCGGCCCCGGCCGGGCCGGGCGGCTCCTCCTCCTCCACGGGCTCCATCTCGATGTCCAAGCAGCACGAATCCCCGGCGCCTCCGAGTCGAAGGTGTCCTGGCGGGCCAGGCTGCGGGGCCCGGCCGGCTGGGGGCACGGGGTCTGCCCTGCCCGCGACCCCCCGAGTCCTGCCGGGAGCGGCCGTGCTCCCCCTCCGGGAACGGAGCCTGGGGAAGCAACCACACCATGCGGGGATGGAGGGGCTGGGGGGTTACTGGGGGGTTACTGGGGGGTTACTGGGGGTTAATGGGGGGGTTAGTGGGGGGCACACGCTGCTGCCAGCCCGGCCTGCCCGTGTCACTCAGCGGTGACAGCAGCAGGGCTCAGAATGGGGAGGGGGAGTAGCACAGGGAAGGGGGTTCAGGGCAGATTTAGCGACAGACAACACAGGACACGTGTCCCCCCTCTGTCCCCACCCCCGGGGGTGGCTGAAGGACCCCCAAAGCCTCGCCCCCAGCAGAGAGGGGTGGCAATGGGGGGCTGGCACCCCGGCAGCCCCCAGGAAGGAACAGGGTGGGTTTTGAAAGGCAAATGCTGGGGGGTCCCAATGCCCAGGGCAGCTCCAGGTTCCCAGGAGATCCCAAATGTGGGGCTGGCAGGGGGATCCCCAGGGGTGGCCCCGATCCAGGAACGGGAGCAGGTCCCTGGGGTGACCCCAAAACCAGGCCCAGTCCCAGAGCAGGGACAGCAGCACCCGGGGGCACAGGCTCCCAAAGGAGCCGTCCCAGGGGTGCTCCCACTGCTGGGGGGCTGTGGCTCCCCACGGTGACCCCAATCCCAGGGGCTGCCACATCCCCAGGACAGGTGACCTCAGGGACAATCCCACACCTGGGGAGGAACACAGATCCCTGGGGTGACCCTGATCCCAGGACAGGTGACCTCAGGGACAATCCCACACCTGGGGGGCCATGGTTCCCCTGGTGTCCCCAATCCTGCGATGCAGAGCATCCACCTGGAGCAGGTGACTTTAGGGACAATCCCACACCTGAAGAAGCCACAGACCCCTGGGGTGACCCTGATCCCAGGACAGGTGACCATAGGGACAATCCCATAACTGGATGGGGCTAGAGTCCCCTGAAGTTACCCAGATCCCAGGACAGGTGACCCCAGGGACAATCCCACACCTGGGGGGCTGTGACTCCCTGGGGTGACCCTGATCCCAGGACAGGTGACCCCAGGGACAATCCCACACCTGGGGGTGCCACAGACCCTGGGGTGACCCTGATCCCAGGACAGGTGACCTCAGGGACAATCCCACACCTGGAGGGGCCACAGACCCCTGGGGTGACCCTGATCCCAGGACAGGTGACCCCAGGGACAATCCCACACCCAGGGGTGCCACAGACTCTGGGGTGACCCTGATCCCAGGACAGGTGACCTCAGGGACAAGCCCACACCTGGAGAGGGCCACAGATCCCTGGGGTGACCCTGATCCCAGGACAGGTGACCTCAGGGACAATCCCACACCTTGGGGGGGGCTGTGACTCCCTGGGGTGACCCTGATCCCAGGACAGGTGACCCCAGGGACAATCCCACACCTGGGGTGGGGCTGTGACTCCCTGGTCTGTCCCCATGCCAGGGCTGTCCTGAGGGAAGGCTGGGCGGGTGTCCCCTGTGCCCCTTGTGTCCCCTATGTCCCGCTGTGCCCCTCATGCCCCCTCTGCCCCCGGTGTCCCCTCTGCCCCCGGTGTCCCCTCTGTCCCCGGTGTCCCTGGTGTCCTCTCTGCCCCCGGTGTCCCCTCTGTCCCCGGTGTCCCCTCTGCCCCCGGTGTCCCCGTGTCCCCGGTGTCCCTGGTGTCCCTCTCTGCCCCCGGTGTCCCCTCTGTCCCCGGTGTCCCCTCTGCCCCCGGTGTCCCCGGTGTCCCCGGTGTCCCCGTGTCCCCGCCGTGCCGCCTCACAGCGCGTGCTCCTGCAGGGCTCCGGGCGGGCTGGGCGTGGCCGGGCGGCCCCAGAGGCCCAGGTTCCTGCGCAGGGAGGTGAGCACCTGTACCTGCAGGTTGGAGACGGGCGCGGGGCTGGCGGCCAGCGCCGCCGTGGCCATGGTGCGGCTCAGCAGCGGGTTGGGCGGGGTGCTGCTCGCCGGGTGCGTGGCTTTCCAGTACGCCTCCAGGTACTCGGCCAGGTGCTCGCACGCCTCCTCCAGCTGGTTCTCGTCCAGCACGATGTCGAACATCTCCTGCCGGGTGGGAGGGAGGGACGCGGCTGAGAGGGGAGGAGGGGAGGGGGGGGGGGAGGGGCAGCTGGATGTGGGTGGGGACAGTGGGATAGGGTGAGGATAATGGGATAGGGAGGGGACAATGGGACACAAGGTGGGGGTAATGGGACAGGGAGGGGATAATGGGATAGGATGGGGATAATGGGACAGGGAGGGGACAATGGGACACAAGGTGGGGAGAATGGGACAGGGACGGGACAATGGGACAAGGTGGGGACAGAGGGACAGGGAGGGGACAATGGGACACAAGGTGGGGGTAATGGGACAGGGAGGGGAGAATGGGACAGGGAGGGGACAATGGGACAGGGAGGGGACAATGGGACAGGGAGGGGACAATGGGATAGGGTGGGGATAATGGGACAGGGAGGGGACAATGGGACAGGGAGGGGACAATGGGACAGGATGGGGACAATGGGATAGGATGGGGAGAATGGGACAGGATGGGGATAATGGGACAGGATGGGGACAATGGGACAGGGAGGGGACAATGGGACAGGATGGGGATAATGGGACAGGGAGGGGGTAATGAGACACAAGGCGGGGAGAATGGGACAGGGTGGGGATAATGGGATAGGGAGGGGATAATGGGACAGGATGGGGAATGGGACAGGACACAGTGGGACACAAGGTGGGGAGAATGGGACAGGGTGGGGATAATGGGACAGGGAGGGGACAATGGGACACAAGGTGGGGGTAATGGGACAGGGAGGGGACAATGGGACAGGGAGGGGATAATGGGACAGGGAGGGGGTAATGGGATAGGATGGGGAGAATGGGACAGGGAGGGGACAATGGGACAGGGAGGGGACAATGGGATAGGGAGGGGACAGTGGGATAGGGAGGGGACAGTGGGATAGGGTGAGGATAATGGGATAGGATGGGGATAATGGGACAGGGAGGGGGTAATGGGATAGGGTGGGGATAATGGGACAGGGAGGGGACAATGGGACACAAGGTGGGGAGAATGGGACAGGATTGGGGATAATGGGACAGGGAGGGGCAGCTGGATGTGGGTGGGGAGATGGGACGGAGTGGGGAGAATGAGACAGGAGGGACAATGGGACAGGGTGGGGACAACGGGACAGGGCAGAATGTGTGCGACAGGACAGGGACAATGGGACAAGGAGGGAGGGATCTGTGGGACAGGGCAGGGACAATGGGACAGAGCAGGATCTATGGAACAGGGAAGGGACAGTGGGATGGGGCAGTGGCACAGGGCAGGGACAGCTGGACAGGGCAGGGTCTGTGGGACAGGGACAGTGGGACAGGCTGGGTGGCACCACGGTGGCCGGGGGACACACTCACAGGCGGGCACTGTGCCAGCTTGTCCGAGGCCACCATCTGCACATTGAGGTGCTTGGCCTGCGACTTCCCCCTGGACTTCACCAACCTCTGCAGCACCTGGGCAGGAGGGGACAGCCCGGGGTGGCCTTGGGGACACGGCCGGACCCTGCCCCGCCCCCCGGGGAGGGGCTGGCACCGCCCCCGGACCCGCCCCCACCTTGGGCGAGGTGATTTTGATGTAGACGATGATGGGCGCCAGCGAGGTCTTGGCCAGCTGCGCCGGGTGGTTGATGGTGTCGGCGTCCAGGGCCACCAACTGCAGCGTCCGGGCCAGCTCGAAAATGCGCTCGGTCTCACTCTGCACCTCGGCTGGGGAGGGGAGGGGACACGGGGACAGCGTGAGGGGACAGCCAAGGGCTGGCAGATGTGCTGGCGGGGATGGGAATGTCACCGCAGGGACACGGGGACAAAGCGCCGCCCCAAAGCGCGCACACAGCGAGGGTGGCGGTGGCACCGCGGTGTCCCCAACCCTCAGGTGGTGTCACAGCAGCTGGGCAGGGCCGGGGGAGGGGGGGGATGGGCTCCCATCCCGGGTACGTACCCAAGACATCTGTATCAGGAGCGGGGGAGGCAGCGCGGAGGGGAGGAGAGCCCCGAAAGGAATGAGAATAGGAATAAAAACAAACAAAAAAAAGTAACAGAGGAGATAAAAGAGGAGGAGGAGGAGGATGAGGAAGGATGAAGAGGAGGAGGAGGAGGAGGAGGATGAGGAGGATGAGGAAGGATGAAGAGGAGGAGGATAAGGAGGAGGAGGAGGAGGATGAGGAAGGATGAAGAGGAGGAGGATGAGGAAAGATGAAGAGGAGGAGGAGGAGGAGGAAGGATGAAGAGGAGGAGGAGGAGGAAGAGGAGGAAGAGGAGGAGGAGGAAGGAGGAAGAGGAGGAGGAGGAGGAAGGAGGAGGAGGAGGAGGATGAAGAGGAGGAGGAGGAGGGAGGAGGAGGATGAGGAAGGAGGAAGAGGAGGAGGAGGAGAAAGGAGGAAGGAGGAAGGAGGAAGAGGAGGAGGAAGAAGGAGGAGGAAGGAGAAGGAGGATGAGGAAGGATGAGGATGAGGATGAGGATGAGGATGAGGATGAGGATGAGGAAGGATGAGGATGAGGATGAGGATGAGGATGAGGATGAGGATGAGGATGAGGAAGGATGAGGATGAGGATGAGGATGAGGATGAGGAAGGATGAGGATGATGATGAGGATGAGGATGAGGATGAGGATGAGGATGAGGAGGAGGATGAGGATGAGGATGAGGATGAGGATGAGGAGGAGGATGAGGATGAGGATGAGGATGAGGAGAGGCTGTGACTGAGTCACGGCCCCCCGTCAGCCACCCCCACCCCCAGGAGCGGGACCATGGCACAGCCGATACAGATGGAGGCTTGGGGGGTCCCGCGGGGTTCGGGGGGTTTTGGGGGGTTGTTTTGGGGGTTTGGGGGCCGTACCCGGAGTTCAGGAGGTTTTGGGGGTGTTTTTGGGGTGTTTTTGGGGTGTTTTGGGGTGTTTTGGGGGTTTTGGGGTCCATACCCAGGCTGGAGCGCGTGCTGGAGCGCTCGATGATGGTGTGCTTGCTGGGGTTGTTTTTGGGGTGTTTTTGGGGTTTTTGGGGTTTTGAGGGTTTTGGGGTCCATACCCAGGCTGGAGTTCAGGAGGTTTTGGGGTGTTTTTGGGGTGTTTTTGGGGTTTTTGGGGTCCATACCCAGGCTGGAGCGCGCAGGAGCGCTTTGATGGTGTGCTTGCTGGGGTTGTTTTTGGGGGGTTTTTGGGGTGTTTTTGGGGGGTTTTGGGGTCCATACCCAGGCTGGAGCGGGTGCTGGAGCGCTCGATGATGGTGTGCTTGCTGGGGTTGTTGAGCACGGAGCGCTTGGCCAGAGAGATGTCGGCTGTGACCCGAGTGATGGAGATCCTGGGGACACGGGGGGGGACCCCAAAACATCCACAGTCACCCCCAAAACATCCACAGCCACCCCAAAACATCCACAGCCACCCCCAAAACATCCACAGCCACCCCCAAAACATCCACAGCCACCCCCCAAACCCCAAATATCCACACCCCAAACATCCACAGCCACCCCCCAAATCCCAAATATCCACACCCCAAAACATCCACAGCCACCCCCAAAACATCCACAGCCACCCCCTGCACCCCAAAACATCCAAACCCACCCCCCCAAATTCCAAATATCCACAGCCACCCCCAAAAACATCCACAGCCACCACCTGGACCCCAAAACATCCGCAGCCACCCCCCCAAATCCCAAATATCCACAGCCACCCCCCAAATCCCACCATCCACACCCACCCCTGCACCCCAAAACATCCACAGCCACCCCCTGCACCCCCAAACACCCACAGGCACCCCCCAAACCCCACTGTCACCCCCGTCCTGACACCCCAACCCTACTGGAGAGCAGGAGCCGGACCCGCCCTGCTCGGGGTTTGGGGGTCCCTCTGTGGGTTTGGGGATCCCTCTAGGGGGGGCTTGGGGATCCCCCCAGGGGTCTGGAGATCACTTTTTGGGGTTTGGGAATCCTTCTATGGGATTAGGGGATCCCTCTACAGGTGAGGGGATCCCTCTGTGGGCTTGGGGATCCCTGTTTGGGGGTCCCTCTGTGATTTTAGGGGTCTCCCATGAGTTTAGGGGTCCCCACATGGGGTTAGGGGTCCCCTCACAGATTTAGGGGTCTCCTCTGAATTTAGGGGTCTCTCCATGGGTTCAGGGGTCCCCTCACAAGTTTGGGGGTCCCTCTGTGGGTTTGGGGGTCTCCCATGAGTTCAGGGGTCCCTCTATGGACTCAGGGGTCCCCTCACAGGTTTAGGGGTCCCCACATGGGGTTAGGGGTCCCTCTGTGATTTTAGGGGTCCCCTCACAGGTTTAGGGGTCTCCTCTGAATTTAGGGGTCCCTCTATGGGTTCAGGGGTCCCCTCCCAAGTTTGGGGGTCCCTGCCCATGCAGCCCCCCCTTCCCCCCACCTGCCATCGAAGCGATGCTTCAGGAAATCAAACAGCGCCTTCTGCATCATGTCCGTGACCTGGGGACAAGGACAGCGGGGACAGGGGGACAATGCGGGGCTGGGGTCCCCCGAGCCCCCCCATCCCCCCCGAGCCCCCCCCCCCGGCTCACCTCGTAGCCCTTCAGCGACGGCCCCACCAGGATGATGGGGCGCATGGAGGGCACCACGTCGTACGGGGGCACGTGCTCGGTCTGGGGACAGAGCCGGTGTCACCGGGGCGGGGACAGGCGGGGACAGGGGGGGGCTGCAAGCGGGGGCACCTCCCTCCCTCCCTCCCTGCCTCCCTCCCCCGCCCCTCCCCCGGTCCGGGCGCCACTCACCGACTTCTGCTTCTGCTTCGCTACGTGCCGGGGCGCGGGCGGGAGAGGAGACAAACAAGGCATGCGTGTTAGACGGGCACGGGGACACGGGACACGGGACACGGGACACGGGACACGGGACACGGGGGTGTGACCCAGGGTGAGCCAGGGACACGGGTGTGACCCACCCAGGGTGACCCAGGGACAAACATGTGTGACCCAGGGACAAATATGTGTGACCCAGGGTGACCCAGTGACAAACATGTGTGACCCAGGGTGACCCAGGGACACGGGTGTGACCCAGGGACAAACATGTGTGACCCAGGGACACGGGTGTGTGACCCAGGGTGACCCAGTGACAAACATGTGTGACCCAGGGACATGTGTGTGTGACCCAGGGTGACCCAGGGACACACATGTGTGACCCAGGGACACGGGTGTGACCCAGGGTGACCCAGGGTGACACAAGGACACAGGTGTGACCCAGTGACACACATGTGTGACCCACCCAGGGTGAACCAGGGACACGGGTGTGTGACCCAGGGACACGGGTGTGTGACCCAGGGTGACCCAGGGACACGGGTGTGACCCACCCAGCGTGACCCAGGGACACACATGTGTGACCCAGGGACATGTGTGTGTGACCCAGGGTGACCCAGGGACACGGGTGTGTGACCCAGGGTGACTCAGGGACACGGGTGTGACCCACCCAGGGTGACACAAGGACACAGGTGTGACCCAGTGACACGAGTGTGACCCACCCAGGGTGACCCAGGGACACGGGTGTGACCCAGGGACACACATGTGTGACTCAGGGACAGGTGTGTGGCCCCCTGGGTGAGCCACAGATATGTGTATGTCACCCAGGGACCCGAGTGTGACTCAGGGACACGGGTGTGTGATCCAGGGGTGACCCAGGGACACACATGTGTGACCCAGGGACAGGTGTGTGGCCCGCTGGGTGAGCCACAGATATGTGTATGTCACCCAGGGACCCGAGTGTGACTCAGGGACAGATGTGTGTGACCCAGGGGTCACCCAGGGACACGAGTGTGTGACCCAGAGGTGACCCAGGGACACGGGTGTCACGGACACAGTGCCCAAAGGACACGTGTGTGACCCAGGCCATGGCCCAGAGCCGTGTGTGTGCCCCAAGGGGTGCTCAGGTGACACTGAGTGCCCCAGGTGACACTGTGTGCCCCACGGGGTGCCCAGGTGACACTGAGTGCCCCAGGTGACACTGTGTGCCCCACGGGGTGCCCAGGTGACACTGTGTGACCCAGGTGACCCTGTGTGCCCCAGGTGACACTGTGTGCCCCAAGGGGTGCTCAGGTGACACTGTGTGCCCCAGGTGACACTGTGTGCCCCAAGGGGTGCCCAGGTGACACTGAGTGCCCCAGGTGACCCTGTGTGACCCAAGGGGTGCCCAGGTGACACTGTGTGCCCAGGTGACACTGAGTGCCCAGGTGACACTGAGTGCCCCAAGGGGTGCCCAGGTGACACTGAGTGCCCAGGTGACACTGAGTGCCCAGGTGACCCTGTGTGCCCCAAGGGGTGCCCAGGTGACACTGAGTGCCCAGGTGACACTGTGTGCCCTGGGGACAGTCACACACCACTTGCCCCCTCTGGGGTAGATTGGGGTGCCAGGGGGGCTGTGCAGGGCTTGGGGGGCAGCTGGGACCCCCCAGGTCTGCTTGTCCCAAAAGTCCCTGCAGGCCCCCCCCGTCCCGTGTGGTGGTTGCGCCCGAACCCCCGCAGATTATGGCGAGTTTGGGGGAGAGGAATGATCCATTCTCAGTCGCGGGGGGGATCGGACACCGGCCGTGCTGGAACACACCATGCGCACACTGCGGGGGGAGCCAGCCGGGAGGGGGGCACGGGCTGATCCATCCCATGGGCGGGGGGGGAACAGTCACGGACTGATCCATCCCATTGATGGGGGGGAAAACAGCCATGGGCTGATCCATCCCATGGGCGGGGGGGATGCAGCCACGGACTGATCCATCCCATGGGCAGGGGGGATGCAGCCACGGGCTGGTCCATCCCATGGATGGGGGGGGATCACAGCCATAGGCTGATCCATTTCATGGACTGGGGGGGGTCACAGCCACGGACTGATCCATCCCACGGTCCACGGGGGGGAAGCAGCCACGGACTGGTCCATCCCATTGACAGCAGGGGGTTCAGCCACGGACTGATCCATCCCATTGACAACAGGGGGTTCAGCCACGGACTGATCCATCCCATGGATGTGGGGGATTACAGCCACGGACTGATCCATCCCACGGTGCACGGGGGTGATGCAGCCACGGACTGATCCATCCCATTGACAGCAGGGGAGGTTCAGCCACGGACTGATCCATCCCATTGACAACAGGGGGGGTTCAGCCACGGACTGATCCATCCCATGGATGTGGGGGATTACAGCCACGGACTGATCCATCCCACGGTCCACAGGGGTGATGCAGCCACGGACTGATCCATCCCATTGACAACAGGGGGGGTTCAGCCCCTCACTGTTCCCTGGGTGCAGGCAGGGCTCATCTCGTCCTGCAGCTCTGGGGCAGTGCGTGGCCCCCAGCCCCATGGGATGGCCCCCAGCCCCATGGGATGGCCTCCAGCCGCTGTAGGGGTACCCCCAGCCCCGCGGGGTGCCCCCAGCCGCTGTAGGGGCACCCCCAGCCCCTGTAAGGGCACCCCCAGCCCCGTGGGGTACCCCCAGCCCCGCGGGGTGCCCCCAGCCCCATGGGGTGCCCCCAGCCCCGCAGGGTGCCCCCAGCCCCTGTAAGGGCACCCCCAGCCCCATGGGGTGCCCCCAGCCCCATGGGATGCCCCCAGCCGCATGTAGGGGTGCCCCCAGCCCCATGGGGTGCCCCCAGCCGCTGTAGGGGCACCCCCAGCCGCTGTAGGGGTGCCCCCAGCCCCATGGGGTGCCCCCAGCCCCATGGGGTGCCCCCAGCCCCTGTAAGGGCACCCCCAGCCCCATGGGGTGCCCCCAGCCCCTGTGGGTGCCCCCAGCCCCGGCAGGCAGCGTTAGGACAGGCAGCATGGGGTGCAGCAGGCCGGGCGGGGCCGTTACCTTCCTAAAGAAGGGGATGCGCTTGCTGTGGGCGGGGGGGGTGGTGACACTGCTCACGCTACTCTTAGGGCAGCGCTGCGCCTCCAGGGCCTCCTCCTCCTCTAACTCATCGGGCTCAAAGGCAAAGCCGGGCACCTCCAGGCCACCTGGCACGGCCCCAGGCACGGGCGGCACGGAGAGAAGAAGAGCAGTAATGGGGATGGAGGAACGGGGGGATGGAGATGGGGAGAGGGAAATGGAGATGGGGAGAGGGAGAGGAGAATGGAGATGGGGAGAGGGAGAGGGAGAGGAGATGGGGAGAGGGAGAGGGAGAGGAAAATGGAGCTGGGGAGAGGGAGAGGAGAATGGAGATGGGGAAAGGGAGAGGGAAAGGAAAATGAGATGGGGAGAGGGAGATGGAGATGGGGAGAGGGAGAGGAGATGGGGAGAGGGAGAGGGAAATGGAGATGGGGAGAGGAAAATGGAGAGGGGAGAGGAAAATGGAGATGGGGAGAGGAAAATGGAGATGGGGAGAGGAAAATGGAGATGGGGAGAGGAAAATGGAGATGGGGAGAGGAAAATGGAGATGGGGAGAGGAAATGGAGATGGGGAGAGGAAATGGAGATGGGGAGAGGGAGAGGGAAATGGAGATGGGGAGAGGGAGAGGGAGAGGGAGAGGGAGAGGGAGAGGGAGAG
Source organism: Muscicapa striata striata (assembly GCA_030060385.1). Lineage (NCBI taxonomy): Eukaryota > Metazoa > Chordata > Aves > Passeriformes > Muscicapidae > Muscicapa > Muscicapa striata. The sequence goes on along the minus strand of JAREIS010000451.1, from coordinate 751,558 downwards.
GGAGAGGGAGAGGGAGAGGAGATGGGGAGAGGGAGAGGGAAATGGAGAGGAGATGGGGAGAGGGAGAGGGAAACGGAGATGGGGAGAGGGAAATGGAGATGGGGAGAGGAAATGGAGATGGGGAGAGGGAGAGGGAAATGGAGATGGGGAGAGGGAGAGGGAGAGAAGAAGAGCGATAATGGCGATGGGAGAAGGGGGAAATGGAGATGGGGAGAGGCTGGGAAGGGCACAGGGGTGGAAGAGGAGAAGCAGAGGAAGGGGAGCCCGGGGGGAATTGGGGTGACCCTGCCTGCACCCGGGGGGAGGGGACAAAGGGGACACCCATGGGACACCCTTACCGCTGGCGGGGGGCGTGGGCCGGCGCGTCCCTGTCACCACATCGCCCAGGCTGGAGCTGGAGTTGTCACCCGACTTGCTGCGAGGGGGAAGCACAGAGCGAGCGGTGAGGGCGGGTTGAGGGGTGCAGGCAGAGCTGGGGGTCGGGCTGAGCCCCCACCTGGAGCTCAGGCGGTTCTGCCTCATCTTCTGCTCCTGCAGCAGCCGCATGTTCTCCAGCTTGACGGGGCTGGGGATGAAGCCCACCTCGCAGCCCTCCTTCACCAGCCGCCCGATCCACCAGTCGTTGTTGTACTTCTGCTCGGGGCAGGGGGCAGGAAAACACCTTCAACCCCTCCCCAAAGCCGGCCCAGCGCTGCCCCCCGCCCCTCCCCGGCCCCCTCCCACCTCCTTGATGTGCAGGAAGTCCTTGGGCTCGAAGCAGATGGCCATGCCCTGCACCGGCACGTCGTCGCTGGCAGAGGGGTTGTAGCCCACGTTGGTGCGCACGGCGAAGGCCACGGGCTTGGTCTGGTGATGGAGAGGGGTGGGTGTCTCCCCCTGACCCAAAATGGGGAGATCCTACCCCAAAATGGGGAGATCCCACCCCAAAATGGGGAGATTCCACCCCAAAATGGGGAGATTCCACCCCAAAATGGGGAGATCCTACCCCAAAATGGGGAGAGATCCCACCCCAAAATGGGGAGATCCTACCCACAAATGGGAGATCCCACCCCAAAATGGGGAGATCCTACCCGAAAATGGGGAGATCCTACCCCAAAATGGGGAGAGATCCCACCTCAAAACGGGGAGATCCCACCCCAAAATGGGGAGATCCCACCCCAAAATGGGGAGATCCTACCCCAAAACGGGGAGATCTCACCCCAAAACGGGGAGATCCCACTCCAAAATGGGGAGATCCCACCCCAAAATGGGGAGATCCCACCCCAAAATGGGGAGATCCCACTCCAAAACGGGGAGATCCCACTCCAAAACGGGGAGATCCCACCCCAAAACGGGGAGAGCCCACCCCAAAATGGGGAGATCCTACCCCAAAATGGGGAGATCCCACCCCAAAATGGGGAGATCCTACCAACAAATGGGAGATCCTACCCCAAAATGGGGAGAGATCCCACCCCCAAATGGGGAGATCCCACCCCAAAACGGGGAGCTCCCACCCTCTGCCACTCCAAAACACGGATATTCCACCCTCAGCCGCCTCAAAACAATGAGATTCCACCCTCTGTCACCCCTAAACTGGAGATCCCACCCCAAAATAATGAAATTCCACCCTCTGCCCCTCCAACACTGAGAGATTCCACCTTCAGCCACCCCAAATTGGGGAAATTCCACCCTCAGCCCCCCCAAAAGGGGGATGCCACCCCCTCCCCCACCCCTGGCCAGGCAGGTGTCAGTGCCGGTGTCACCGCCGGTGTCACCAGCCGGGCTCGGCTCCTCACCAGAGCGGCCACAAGCCCGGCCAGGAGCTAATGAGGCGCTCATTAGCTAATTGCCCGAGCCCCCCCAGCGTGATGGACACTCAGCTCCAGTTCCACCCAGTAAACGCCGCTGCCTTCCCAGCGATCCCAGTGGCACGGGGGGGGTCCCTGTGGCGGGCAGGGGGTTTTGGGGGGTGCAGGGGGTTTTGGGGGGTGCAGGGGGTTTTGGGGGTGCCGGGGGGGCTCCATCCCGCCCGTCCCACCTTGGCTTTCTCCAGCTGAGCCATGGCTTGGCGCTCGGCCTCCCTGCGCAGCGCCTCGCGATCCTCCTCCAGCGACACATCCGAGTCCGAGGGGCGGCTGGTGTAGGACTCAGCCGAGCCCTGCGGCAGCGGGGAGGGGGCTCAGCCCACCCTGCAGCCCCCCGGCACAGCGGGACCCTCCCCAATTCCATCCCTGCACAGCGGGACCCTCCCCAATTCCATCCGTGCACAGCGAGACCCTCCCCAATTCCATCCTTCCCCAGCGAGACCCTCCCCAATTCCATCCTTCCCCAGCGAGACCCTCCCCAATTCCATCCCTGCACAGCGGGACCCTCCCCAATTCCATCCCTGCACAGCGGGACCCTCCCCAATTCCATCCCTGCACAGCGGGACCCTCCCCAATTCCGTCCCTGCACAGTGAGACCCTCCCCAATTCCGTCCCTGCACAGCGAGACCCTCCCCAATTCCATCCCTGCACAGCGAGACCCTCCCCAATTCCATCCCTGCACAGCGGGACCCTCCCCAATTCCATCCCTGCACAGCGAGACCCTCCCCAATTCCATCCCTGCACAGCGGGACCCTCCCCAATTCCATCCCTGCACAGTGAGACCCTCCCCAATTCCATCCTTCCCCAGCGGGACCCTCCCCAATTCCATCCCTCCTTAGGGAGACCCTCCCCAATTCCATCCCTGCACAGCGGGACCCTCCCAATTCCATCCCTCCCCAATTCCATCCCCCAATTCCATCCCAGCACAGTGAGACTCTCCCCAATTCCATCCCTCCTTAGCGAGACCCTCCCCAATTCCATCTCTCCACAGTGAGACCCTCCCCAATTCCATCCCTCCTTAGCGAGACTCTCCCCAATTCCATCCCTCCACTGCGGGACCCTCCCCAATTCCATCCTTCCACAGTGAGACCCTCCCCAATTCCATCCCTCCCCAGCGGGACCCCCCCCAATTCCACCCCGCGCTGTCCCTGGGGCTGTGCCCATCCCCGTGGCCACTGGGAGCCCCGCGCGGGGTCAGGGCAGGAGAGGGACACGCAGCTGTTGTCACCGCTCCGGCCGGGAACGTGACACCGGCGCGGCGCCCGCTCCGCTCCCAAAATCGGGAAAAGCAGCGGGGACCCCCCGAGTGTCCCCCAGCCCCGGGGGACAGCGCTGTCCCCAGCACGCTTTGGGCGCTGTGGGGTGACCCCGGGATAAGTTGGGGGATCGGGGACCCCCTGCTCAGCTCGGTGACAGTGGGGACACCCAAGGGACGTCCTGTGACATGTGGGACATCCCCCCCAGCCCCACCAGAGTCCCTGGGGGCTGCGGGACCCCCAACCCTAAATTATCCCAACCTTACCCAAAACGGGGATTTGGGGGTCACTCAGCCCCGCGGGGACCCCCCGGGAGGGAGGAGACCCCTCCCCAAAACTCACAGGGCACTGTCCCCTCCTCCTGCCCCACGGACGGGATTTTGGGGGGGGAATCACCAGAGCCTGAGCACGACCCCCTCACCCCAAAAACCAACCGCAGGGAGGCGGGGGGGGGCAGAGCGGGCAGGGGAGGGGTCGGGGGGCGCTGGGGGCGGCGGGGGGCGCTCACCGGGTGGGCTTTGCCGGGGATCTCCATGGTGGCAGCGCCGGGGGGAGCGCGGCGGGCGCAGCGCTGGGCCGGGGGGGCTCAGGTTTCACCCCGGGTAAATTTAGCCCAGAGCCGGGCAGGGGGTGGGGGCTGGGGGGGGGGGCTCAGGGAGGGGGGGGGGGGTGACCCTGCCAAGCCGCGGGGTTTGGGCCCTTCCTTGGCACCCCAAAAAGAGCAGGGGACCCCTGGAGGGACCCCTGGAGGGACCCCTGGAGGGACCCCTGGAGGAGGGGGAACTGCAATTTTGGGGGGAGCACTCCCAGCAGAGCAGAAAGGGCACAGCCAGGTGACCCCCACCTCAATCCCCGGGGCACAGAGGAGCGCTGGGACCCCCCCAAAAAGTGCCGGGGCCCCCCTCACCTGCCGGACGAAGCTGTTGGAGGTGGTGTCGGAGGAGGTGCTGCCGTCCGAGCGCTTGAAGCGGCTCTTGCGCCGGCTGTACTTGCCCTGGGGACGGGGGAGGGGGCGGCAGGGCAGCGCTGGACCCCCCAAAACTCCCCACAAAGCTCGGGGGGCAGCGCTGGACCCCCCAAAACTCCCCACAAAGCTCGGGGGGGGCAGCGCTGGACCCTCAAAAATTCCTCACAGAGCTCGGGGCGCTGGACCCCAAAATTCCTCACAGAGCTGGACCCCCCAAAAATTCCTCACAGAGCTCCGGGGGCAGCGCTGGACCCCCCAAAACTCCCCACAAAGCTCCGGGGGGGGCAGCGCTGGACCCCTCAAAATTCCTCACAGAGCTCGGGGGGGCAGCGCTGGACCCCCCAAAATTCCTCACAGAGCTCCGGGGGCAGCGCTGGACCCCCCAAAATTCCTCACAGAGCTCGGAGGGCAGCGCTGGACCCCCCAAAATTCCTCACAAAGCTCCGGGGGGGGCAGCGCTGGACCCCCAAAATTCCCACAGAGCTCCGGGGGCTGGACAGCCTCACAGAGCTGGACCCCCCAAAATTCCTCACAAAGCTCCGGGGGGGGCAGCGCTGGACCCCCAAAATTCCTCACAGAGCTCGGGGGGGCAGCGCTGGACTCCCAGCCCCCCTCCAAACCCCTCCACCCCGGGGGGCTCGGGAAGGGAATGGGATGGGATGGGATCAATGGAATAAGATAATGGGATGGGATCCATGGGATCCATGGGATGAGATCCATAGAATGGGATGGGATGGGATCCATAGAATGGGATCCATGGGATCAATGGGATCCATGGGATGGGATAATGGGATCCATGGGATGGGATCTATGGAATAGGATAATGGGATGGGATCCATGGGATGGGATCCATAGAATGGGATGGGATGGGATGGGATAATGGGATAATGGGATAATGGGATAATGGGATAATGGGATCCATGGGATGGGATGAGATCCATGGGATCCATGGGATGGGATTGGGGCTGCCCCTCCCCAGGGGTCACAGTACTGGGGGGCTGCAGCCCCAACCCCACACAGTGAGGCTGAGCAGATTTAGGGGAGCAGCCCCCGTTCCCCAAACCCCAGCCAGCCCCCCACAGAGGGGTGTGACACCTGTGGGGGGCTCCCCACGCCCCCCTCCACCACCCCAGTTCCCGAGACCCCCCCCAAATGTGAGCACCCACCCCGAGGGGACCCCCTCCCTCCTGCTGGGATGGGCTGGGGGTGTCCCAGTGCCCCCCCCGAGGCAGCTCCCACCCCTGGGGGGAGGTAAAAGGGGGGGACACGCTGGGGCTGTCACCTCCCCAGTGTCCCCGAGGCACAGCTGGGCTCAGCTGCCCCCCAGCCCGGGGGTGGGGGGTCCCCACGCTGGGTATTTTTAGGTCCAGGACCCCCCCGGTTTGGGGACCCACCCCAAAAACTGCCCCCACCCTCCCCGGTTTGGGGTCCCCAAGAGCACAGAGGGGGGGGGTCTGTCCCCAGCGCCCCCCACCCCTCTGGGACCCCCAAACCAGAGCGGACAAGGAGGGGGGGGGAGCACCCCAAGAGTTTTCCCAATTCCTTAAACTTTCCCACTGGACACAACCCCCCCCCAAAACCCCACCTGCCCACTTGGGCTGGGAAACTGAGGGGCGCGCATTTGGGGTCCCCCAAGGCTTAGGGGGAGGACACGCATTTTTTGGGGGGTGCTGGTAGAGCAGCATCACCCCATTACCAGCGTCGGGATTTGGGGGGGAAAGGGGTGACCCCCATCTCTCACCCCCCAGCCCCACTGGGGAATCCCATGGGGGGAACCCCCCGCCCCCTCCGCTCCCTCTGGGGGTGCTGCCGCCCCCCCAAAACCCGCGGGGGTGTCACCTGGAGCGCGGCGTTGTCCAAGACGTCCATCTGGATGTCCTGCGTGGAGCTGTAGGGGGTCCGGGCCATGCCGCCTTCCCGCACCATGGAAGCGCCGGGCTCGGCGGGATTTTGGGATGGATGGGTGGGTGGATGGGGGGGGGGAACCACACAGAGGAAGAGGATGACGATGACGATGAAGCTCAGGCCTGGCCCCCGCGGTGACGGAGCGGCAGGAGGAGGAGGAGGAGGAGGAGGAAGGAGGAGGAAGGAGGAGGAGGAGTGGGGATGGCGCAGGGGGGGCGAGGCCGCTCCCGCACCGCCTTTCCGGGGGGATGGGGGATGCGGGAATGCGCCCCCACCCCCATCCCGCTCGATCCCACCGCCCCCCCGCTCGATCCCACCCCCCCCGCTCGATCCCACCGCCCCCCGCTCGATCCCACCCCCCCCGCTCGATCCCACCCCCCCGCTCGATCCCACCGCCCCCGATCCCATCCCCGCTCCCCCCCCCGCTCGATCCCACCCCCTCGATCCCACCCCCCGCTCGATCCCACCGCCCCCGCTCCCCACCCCCTCGATCCCACCCCCGCCGCCCCACCGCCCCCCGCTCGATCCCCCCCGCTCGATCCCCCCCCCGCTCGATCCCACCCCCGCCCCCCACCGCCCCCGCTCGATCCCACCCCCGCTCGATCCCACCCCCCGCTCGATCCCACCCCCCGCTCGATCCCACCCCGCAGCGGCTCCTGCCCAAAAACCGTGCCCCCCCCTTTCCCCAAATGAGGGAGCGCCGCTGTTTGCGGGCTGGGGGGGACCCCAAAAAGAGCCGGAGGGGGGGACCCCAGGAAGGAGCAGCGCCCGCAGCAGGATCTGCCCCAAAACCGCAGCTTTTGCCCCCAAATCCTCCCCTGAGCCCCCCGGGACGAGAACGGGGGGGGACACCCACACCCCGCTGGCAGGACAGTGTCCCCTGTCCCCCACCCCAGACACCCTGGGGACAATCCTGCCTCCCCAGGGACCCCCGGGATGGAGGAGCCGAACCCCCCATCCCCACCTGAGTCCCCCCCCGGCTCCCTCCGGCTGTTGGAAAGTTAAAAATTCCTTTTCCCCCACCCCTCCCCCAGGCTGGCCCCGCTCCAGAGGGGTTTTTCCTGCTCCCATCGCGGCTCCCGGGACAGCTGACAGCGAATTTTCCACCCCCGGCTCCCCATCCATCACCCGCGACACTTCCACAGGGGGGGCAGGTCACCCCGGGGACCCCAACCCGTGCCTGGAAAAGCTCCCCCGACCCCATCCCGCGGTGGATATGAAACCCCTGGAGGGTCTCTGGTGATCTCAAGGGTCTCTGGTGATCCCAGAGGGGTTTTTGGGGGGCAGGGCAGAGCCGGGATCCTGCCCGGGGGCGGGGGCGAGCGCACCATTGCTGGCACAGCGTGGGAGAGCAGCGATCGCGGCATCAAATCCTCGCTGCTGCTGCTGCTCCCAGAACGAGAATCCAGCCGTGGGTATCCCCAGGAATCCAAAAAAACGGCCGGAGGAGAACCCCAAAATCTCCTTTGCTCCCAGAACGAGAATCCAGCCGTGGGTATCCCCAGGAATCCAAAAAACGGCCGGAGGAGAACCCCAAAATCTCCTTTGCTCCCAGAACGAGAATCCAGCCGTGGGTATCCACAGGAATCCAAAAACCGGCCGGAGGAGAACCCCAAAATCTCCTTTGCTCCCAGAACGAGAATCCAGCCGTGGGTATCCCCAGGAATCCAAAAACCGGCTGGAGGAGAACCCCAAAATCTCCTTTGCTCCCAGAACGAGAATCCAGCCGTGGGTATCCCCAGGAATCCAAAAAACGGCCGGAGGAGAACCCCAAAATCTCCTTTGCTCCCAGAACGGGAATCCAGCCGTGGGTATCCCCAGGAATCCAAAAAACGGGTGGAGGAGAACCCCAAAATCTCCTTTGCTCCCAGAACGAGAATCCAGCCGTGGGTATCCCCAGGAATCCAAAAACCGGCCGGAGGAGAACCCCAAAATCTCCTTAGAACCGCCCCGAGATATCATCATCATCATCATCATCATCATCATCATCATCCCTACCTGAAACTCCTCAAATTCGGGCTCAGCTGTGTTTCCTCCTCCTGCCATCCTCGGGAAGCGCAGGGTGGCACTGGCAGAGGGCTCGGGGACACTCGCGGTGTCCCCGCCATTGTCCCGTCCCCACGCGGGGGACACGATTCCAAAGCGGGGCCACAATTCCCAACCCCGAGCCCTTCTCCCGCCTCGGGGAGCCGCCGGATCCGGCTGTTTGTTGAAGGAAAATGATGAGTCAGTTTTGAAACAGCGAGAGCCTGTGTTTTTTCTGTGTTTACCCGTGTTTTTTCTGGGCAAACGAACCAAAAATCTGGCGGCAGCGGCTCCGCAGCTCGGGGCCATATGGCGGCTGCCAGAGCCCCCCGGAACCGGCACCGGCCCCGAACCGGGATCACCGGGGGGTTTGGGGGGATCACCGGGGGGTTTCGGGGGATCACCGGGGGGTTTGGGGGATAACCGGGGGATTTCGGGAGATTACCAAGTGATAACCAGGTGATTTTGGGATAACTGGGTGATTTTTTGGGATAACCAGGTGATTTGGGGGGACAACCGGGTGATTTCGGGGGATAACGGGGGATTTGGGGGATAACCGGGGGGTTTTGGGGGATAAGCGGGTGATGTCGGGACATAACCAAGTGATAACCAGGTGATTTTGGGATAACTGGGTGATTTTTTGGGATAACCAGGTTATTTTGGGGGACAACTGGGTGATTTCGGGGGATAACCGGGGGATTTTGGGGGATAACCGGGTGATTTCGGGGATAAGCGGGTGATTTTGGGGGATAACCGGGTGATTTCGGGAGATAACCAAGTGATAACCAGGTGATTTTGGGATAACTGGGTGATATTGAGGGATAATTGGGTGATTTTGGGGGATAATCAGGTGGTTTTGAGGGATAACCGGGCGATTTTGGAATAACCAGGTGATTTTTTGGGATAATCGAATGATTTCGGGCAATAACCGGGTGATTCTGGGGGATAACTGGGTGATAACCAGGTGATTTTGAGGGATAACTGGGCGATTTTGGGGGATAACCAGGTGATTTGGGGGGACAACCGGGTGATTTCGGGCAATAACCGGGTGTTTTGGATAACCAGGTGATTTTTTTGGGATAACCAGGTGATTTGGGGGGGATAACCGGCTGATTTTGAGGGATAACCGGGTGATTCTGGGGAATAACTGGGTGATAACCAGGTGATTTCGAGGAATAACCGGGCGATTTTGGAATAACCAGGTGATTTTTTGGGATAACTGGGTGATTTTGGGGGATAACCGGGTGATAACCAGGTGATCTTGAGGGATAACCGGGCGATTTTGGAATAATCAGGTTATTTATTGGAATAACCAGGTGATTTCAGGGGATAACCGGGTGATTTCAGGAGATAACCAAGTGATAACCAGGTGATTTTGGGGGATAATTGGGTGATTTTCAGGGATAACCAGGTGATTTTGGGGGATTATCCGGCGATTTCTGGGGATAACCGGGTGATTTCGGGAGATAACGAGGTGATTTGGGGGATAACCCGGTGATTTTTTTGGGATAACTGGTTGATTTTGAGGGATAATCGGGTGATTTTTTGGGATAACCAGGTGATTTCAGGGGATAACCGGGTGATTTTTTGGGATAACCGGGTGATTTTTTAGGATAACCAGGTGATTTTGGGGGGGTTTGCACTCTCTAGGCACTCCCAGCCAGTGGGAAGGAGGGAAAAGAGCTGCAAATCAGCGGGTTTGGGGATTCTGGAGCAGCAGGGAGGTTCAAAATCAGCATTTTTTTGCTGTGTGGGGTTGGTAAAAACAGGAATTCAGCCACGGAGACACCTCTGGGTTTTTAGAATGGTCACAATCCACATGTTACCATTCCCCAAAAATTCCCTGTTCTGGGAATCTTTCAGCAATCTGTTCCCAGCACTTTTTTTGGCCCCTCCAAGAGTTTTTGGGGCAGGGAATAAAACTGGCCGTGCCTCAGTTTTCCAACTGCAAAATGGGGCTGTGGATGCAAAATCCCGACCCCAAAATACAGGAAGGGGAAATGTTCTCTGACAGCTCTAACCAGCCCCCTAAGAGTTTATTTCCCAGGAAAACAGGGCACAGGCCTGGATGATCCCAAAGCACATTCAGCCTCCCAGTATAGACCAGTCTAGCCTCAGCACAGGGCCAGTGCTCCCAGTAAGGCCAGACTGGACCAAACAGGTCCAGTTCTCTCAGGAAGGGCTGGGACGAGCCCTGAATCCTCCGCCCTGCGCTTCCCATGGCAACAGCGGGGACATCCCCTAATCCCAGTTCATCCCAGTGCTCCCACTCTATCCCAGTCCATCCCAGTCCCCAACATCCCCCTCCACGTGCCTCTCCCGTACCCCACTGCGCATGCGCAGCGCAGCCCCGTCCGCCCCTTCCCGTCACGCACGCGTGGGTTGTACCATTTTTCTACAGTGGAGGGGGAGCAGGGAAGGACCCACGCCTTTCCCACGCATTCCGCGTGGGGCTCGGCGCCACGCGTGTCCTTTATATGAGTTTCCACTCGACATTTAGTCGCTGTTGTTCTTTTATCGCGTTTCGGGCCACGGGGATGGGCGCGGGGGGGAGGGCGGGGTGGTACGTGCCGCGCTCAGGGGGCGGGGTCAGCGCCGCCGCTGCGTCTCTCAGGCCCCGGCGCCGCCGCCGCCATGAGGTGGGAGCGGGGCCGTGCCCGCTGTTCTGGGGGATAACGGGGGTCGGGAGGCACCGGGGCGCGCTGGAGGGAATCGGGGCAGTGTCCTCAGACCCGGGGCAGGGTCCGGGCCGTGCTGCGTGGCGACCCCGGACGCTGCGAGGCGGCCGCGGCCTCCTCAGGCCTGGCGGGAAAATGGCGGAGGGTCGCGATGGCCGCGCTGAGGGGCCAGGGGGGCGTGAGTGGGGTCTGGGAGGGCGGCGGGAGGTGGGGAGCGCTGAGAGGGGTGGGAGGGCACTGCGGTGCTTGGATGCGCCGCTTGGAGCAGCGCGGGGTGTGTGGGGAACTGGGGCTGGGGGAAGAGACCCTGAGGGGAGTGAGGGTCCCTGAGGGGTCCCTGAGGGTGTTGAATGTCCCCTGAGGGGGGATGCAGGTCCTGAGCCGGATAACGGCGTGCCCTGAGGGTGGTGAGGGGTGCCCGGAGGGGCGGGTGGGGGTCCCTAAGGACAGTGAAGGGTCCTTCTGTGGGGTGAGGACCCTCCCAGAGGGGTGCGGGCTGTGCTGGGGGGAGTGACGGTCCCTATAATGTCCCTTGAAGGGGATGACACAGAGCCATGAGGGGGCTGTAGGGTCCCCTGAGGGGGCTGTAGGTGGGTGTAGACCCTTCTGATCCGTGCCCGTCCTTCTCCCAGTATGCTCCGGCTCCAGAAGAGGCTGGCCTCCAGCGTGCTGCGCTGCGGCAAGAAGAAGGTGTGGCTGGATCCCAATGAGACCAACGAGATCGCCAACGCCAACTCCCGTACGTGAGGGGCTCTGGGGGAAGGGAACCACCAGGAACACGGGAAGAGGGGCTTTGGGAAGCTCCTCAAGCAGCTTCTTTGCAGTTTAGAGTGGGGTTTTTTCAGGTAATCAGTGAGGGAATCAGGATCACTGGAGATTCCATGGGGGGAAACAAGCAGGGCTCTGAGGAGGGGGCTCTGATGGAGCACTGCATCCTCTCCATCCCCGCGGGGCTGGCCCCTGCTGGCCTGGCAGCCCCTCAGGAGGTGCTGGATGCTTTTGCAGGGCAGCAGATCCGGAAGCTGATCAAGGATGGGCTGATCATCCGCAAGCCCGTGACCGTGCACTCGCGGGCTCGCTGCAGGAAGAACACGTTGGCCCGGCGCAAGGGCCGCCACATGGGCATCGGTGAGTGCTGCATGCCCCGGGGTGGGGCACATCCCACCCCCACAGCTCCTGGGGAATCATCCCTGAGCTTGGCACAGCGGCAGGAGCCCCTCTGGGTTGTGTCAGAGTTTGGGAATCCCCTGGGTTGTGTGAGAGTTTGGGAATCCCCTGCGTTGTGTCAGTGTTTGGAACCCCTGCGTTGGGTCACTGCCTGTTCCCTTGAGCTGAACAGAGGATGAAAGGCTTTGGGATGAGTGTGGGGTTGGAATTTGGGCTCGTTGTCACCCCGTGTCCCCACCCCAGGCAAGAGGAAGGGCACGGCCAACGCCCGCATGCCCGAGAAGGTGACGTGGATGCGGCGCATGCGGATCCTGCGGCGGCTGCTGCGGCGCTACCGCGAGTCCAAGAAGATCGACCGCCACATGTGAGTGCTGTGCTGCGCCCACAGCCTGCCCTGCTGTGCTGCCTGGGGCAGCCCGGCCATTCCCAGCCCTGCCTGGGTCAGCCCAGCCCTGCCTGGGCAATTCCAGCCCTGCCTGGGCAATTCCAGCCATTCCCAGCCCTGCCTGAGTGATCCCAGCCCTGCCTGGGCAATTCCAGCTCTGCCTGGGCAACCCCAGCCATTCCCAGCCCTGCCTGGGGCAGCCCAGCCATTCCCAGCCCTGCCTGGGTCAGCCCAGCCATTCCCAGCCCTGCCTGGGCAACCCCAGCCATTCCCAACCCTGCCTCTCTGGGCAATCCTGGCCATTCCCAGCCCTGCCTGAGTGATCCCAGCCCTGCCTGGGCAACCCCAGCCATTCCCAGCCCTGTCTCTCTAGGCCATCCTGCCTATTCCCAGCCCTGCCTGGGCAATCCTGGCCATTCCCAGCCATGCCTGGGCAATTCCAGCTCTGCCTGGGCAATTCCAGCCATTCCCAGCCCTGCCTCCCTGGGCAATCCTGGCCACTCCCAACCCTGCCTCTCTGGGCAATCCTGGCCATTCCCAGCCCTGCCTGAGTGATCCCAGCCCTGCCTGGGCAATTCCACCCATTCCCAGCCCTGCCTCCCTGAGTGATCCTGGCCATTCCCAACCCTTCCTGGACAATCCTGGGCAATCCCAGCTCTGCCTGGGCAATTCCAGCCATTCCCAACCCTGCCTCCCTGGACAATCCCAGCTCTGCCTGGGTAGTCCCAACCCTTCCTGGGCAATCCCAGCCATTCCCAGCCACCCCCCATTTAATCCCATTCAGTCCCAGCCATTCCTATTCCCCCCCCCATTCAGTCCCGGCCATTCCCAGCCCCCCCAGTTCATTGCCAGCCCCGGGCAGGCAGAGCTGGGCAGGGTTGATGTCCCCTGGCCCTGGTGCCCCGCAGGTACCACAGCCTGTACCTGAAGGTGAAGGGTAACGTGTTCAAGAACAAGCGGATCCTCATGGAGCACATCCACAAGCTGAAGGCTGACAAAGCCCGCAAGAAGCTCCTGGCGTAAGTCCTGCCCCAAACCCAGCCCTCAGGAGTGATTCTGGGGGGAATCAATCCCAAACTGGGCAGGGCTGGCTGGGAGCAGAGCAGCACGGGGTTAGGGTGGGGGAACTGGGAAATTCCTGATCAGCTGCTGCAGTGGGTCAATGATTGACCAGGAGATTGCAAAATGCTGCTGTGTGTCCTTGGTGGGGGGAAAAGCTGAATCCCTTCACTCTGGGCTTCAGCCACACATGACCCCAAAACACGGGCAGGGAAAAGCCGGGGGTGCAGTGGGGTGGGGCTGTGGGGTGGGGCTGTGGGGGTGGGGCTGTGGGGTGGGGCTGTGGGGTGGGACTGTGGGGTGGGGCTGTGGGGTGGGGTGGGACTGTGGGGTGGGACTGTGGGGTCCTGTTAGTGCTGCTGGGATGGGGCAGTGGGGCAGGTTTTGGTGGGGACAGCAGGACCCAGCGAGGTTGGGGACAGGGGGAGGCACAGCAGGGCCCAGCGAGGTTGGGGACAGTCTGAGGTCGCTGTGAGTGTCCCTGAGCCCGCCCCTGTCCCCGCCCCGCAGGGACCAGGCGGAGGCGCGGCGCTCCAAGACCAAGGAGGCGCGGAAGCGGCGGGAGGAGCGGCTGCAGGCCAAGAAGGAGGAGATCATCAAAACCCTGTCCAAGGAGGAGGAGGCCAAGAAGTGAGCGGGGCTGTGCCCTGCACCCAGTGTTTGGCACCCACGGCCACGCAATAAAACTGCCTGGACTCTCACAGCCAGTCTGTGTGTCTGCAGGGGGGAGCTGGGAGGGCTGGGGATCCCATCGGGGATCAGGGAGGGCTGGGGATCCCATCGGGGATCAGGGGGGGCTGGGGATCCCATCGGGGTCAGGGAGGGCTGGGGATCCCATCGGGGTCAGGGAGGGCTGGGGATCCCATCGGGGTCAGGGAGGGCTGGGGATCCCATCGGGGGTCAGGGAGGGCTGGGGATCCCATCGGGATCAGGGAGGGCTGGGGATCCCATCGGGGATCAGGGAGGGCTGGGGATCCCATCGGGGATCAGGGGGCTGGGGATCCCATCGGGGGTCAGGGGGGGCTGGGGATCCCATCGGGATCAGGGAGGGCTGGGGATCCCATCGGGGATCAGGGAGTGCTGGGGATCCCATCGGGGTCAGGGGGGGCTGGGGATCCCATCGGGGATCAGGGAGGGCTGGGGATCCCATCGGGGGATCAGGGAGGGCTGGGGATCCCATCGGGGATCAGGGAGGGCTGGGGATCCCGTCGGGGGGTCAGGGGGCTGGGGATCCCATCGAGGGTCCTTCCCCACAGCCCCGAGGGCTCAGGGGGGAGCTGAGGGTGTGGGGGAGGTTTGGGGGGCTCAGCACCCCCAGAGGGGAAGGGCCCCGGGCTGGGAGGGGCTGGAGCTCGCAGCAGGGAACCCCCAGAGACCCCCAAACTCCCCCAGAGACCCCCAAACTCCCCCAGAGACCCCCCCAAACTCCCCCAGCAGCTCCTCGCCAGCCCCATCCCACACTGGGAATGACTGGACAGACGGACAGAGGGACAGAGGGACAGACAGACAGAGGGACAGATGGACACGGCCTGGATGAGCTCTGCCCCTCCCCTGGGCCCTCCTGGGGGGGTTGGTTGAGCTGGGGAGGGTCCCCCCCACCCCGGGAAATGGGGCTGAGACCCTCCCACCTCATCACAGTGATGGGACAGGGACAGGGGGACACAGCTGGGACAGAGCTGGGGGGGTGGGTGTGACACCCCCAGTGTGACACCCCCCGTGTGTGACGCCCTCAGCGTGACACCCCCAGTGTGTGACACCCCCAGTGTGTGACACCCCCAGTGTGTGACACCCCCAGTCTGACACTCCCAGTGTGTGACACCCCTTGTGTGTGACACCCCCAGTGTGACACTCCCAGTGTGTGACACCCTCAGTGTGTGACACCCTCAGTGTGTGACACTCCCAGTGTGTGACACCCCCCGATGTGTGACACCCCCCTGCGTCACATCCCAGTGTCACCATGAGGGGGGACAGCACCCACTGACACCCCCAACTGGCAACCCCAACACCCTGGGAGGGGACACAGCACCCACCCTCCCCCTCCCCACCTCGACACCCTTTTTCTGCCCAAAATGAGCCAAATCTGGCAGAAATTAAAGGGGCTGAAATGGGGGTGGGGACAGGACACACGGGGGGGGCTCTGGGCTGGGACAAACCCTCTGGGTGTCCCCCCCTTTATTGACAGCAAACGCTGCCCCTCCCTGCCCGGTATTTACTGTCAACACCCAAACTGGGCACAACTGGGCCGAGCTGGGCCCAGCCCCGCTCACATCACCCCTCCCCGTGCCCATAAAAGTGGGGGTGGGTCCCCCCCGCTGTCCCTCTCTGCTGTCACCCTCTGTCACCCCCCACCATGCTCTTCTGGCACGGCCAGCCCGACCACTACTGGTCGGGCCCTGGGGACATGTACCCCCTGCCCAGCTCCGGGGGGCTCAGGTACCCCCGAAACCGCTGGGTTTGGGGAAACTGAGGCACGGCCGAGCCCCCACCCTTCTCGGGGGGTGTTTTCCCGCAGGGACCCCCCCGTCCTGCCCTACCTGAAGCAGGAGGAGCCCAACGGCATCTCCACATCGCAGCCCCCCCTCCCCGCCTTCCAGTACGTGCTGGGCGCCCCCACCTCCCCGGCCGTGCGGCACCACGAGGAGACCCTCACCTACCTCAACCAGGGTGAGTCTGGGGGCGCCGGGGAGGAGGGACCCCCCCAGACCCCGCCGAGGGCTCAGCGCCCCCTCCGGGTCCCCTCCCCCAGGCCAGTCCTACGAGATCCGCATGGTGGGGGCGGCGCGGGGGGACCCCGGCGAGGGCAGGAGGATGGTCAAGGTGAGCGGGGGGACCCCGGGGCGGGGGGGGACCCCGGGGGGACCTCGGGGTAGAGCTCCGGGCTGGAGCCCCGCATCAGTCCCGGGCCGGACCCAGTTTTGCCCCAGTCCAAACCCAGTTTTGCCCCAGTCCAAACACAGTTTTGCCCAGTCCAGCCTCGCCTGAGCCCCAGCTTAGCCCCATTTCACAGCCCCAGCTCTACCCCAGTCCAGCCCCGATTTTGTCCCAGTCCAGCCCCATCTCAGCCCCAGTTCTGCCCCAGTACAAGCCCAGTTCTGCCCCAGTTCAAATCCGGTCTAGCCCCAGTTTTACCCCAGTCCAATCCTAGCTCTGCCCCAGTTCAAATCCGGTCTAGCCCCAGTTCTGTCCCAGTCCAATCCCAGCTCTGCCCCAGTCCAGCCCCGATTTTGTCCCAGTCCAGCTCCATCTCAGCCCCGGTTTTGCCCCAGTCCAATCCTAGCTCTGCCCCAGTCCTGCCCCAGTCCAAGCCCAGCTCAGCCGCAGTCCCGCGGGCCGTGTCCGTGTTTCTGTCCCTGCCCTGTCCGTGTTTCTGTCCCTGCCCAGAGCGTGCTCCGCGTGGTTTTCCACGACCGGCGGCTCCAGTACTCGGAGCAGCAGCAGCTCGAGGGCTGGCGCTGGAGCCGCCCGGGGGATCGGATCCTGGACATCGGTGGGTGCCGGGGCTGGGGGCTGGGGGGGCTGCAGGGCCCGTGCTGAGCCCCCATCCCCCGCAGACATCCCGCTCTCCGTGGGGATCCTGGAACCCCAAATCCACCCCACGCTGCTCAACACGGTGGAATTCCTCTGGGACCCCTCCAGGCGCACCTCCGTGTTCGTGCAGGTGGGAGCCGGGCCTGGGCGGGGTTTTGGGGGGCTCGGGGGGGTTCTGGGGGGGTCACGGAGCCCAGTCCCGACCCCGCTGTGCCCCCCATGGCAGGTTCACTGCATCAGCACCGAGTTCACGCTGCGGAAGAACGGGGGGGAGAAGGGGGTCCCGTTCCGCATCCAGATCGACACCTTCGGGCTGGGGGGCAAGGGGGACCCCCCCGAGCACCTGCACTCGGCCAGCTGCCTGGTCAAGGTGTTCAAGGTACCGGGGGGGAACCAGCGCCACCAGTGTCCCCAGTGTGACCAGTGCCCCCAGTGTGACCAGTGCCACCAGTGTGACCAGTGCCACCAGTGCCCCCAGTGGGACCATTGTGACCGGTGCCCTCCAGTGTGACCAGTGCCCCCAGTGTGAACAATGCCCCCGTTCCCCCAGTGCTCCCAGTGTGACCAGTGCCCCCAGTGTGACCATTGAAACCGGTGCCCCCAGTGTGACCAGTGCCCCCAGTTCCCCCAGTGCCCCCAGTGCCCCCAGTGTGACCAGTGCCCCCAGTGTGACCAATGCCCCAGTTCCCCCAGTACCCCCAGTGCCACCAGTGCCCCCAGTGCCACCAGTGCTCCCAGTGCCCCCAGTGTGACCAGTGCCCCAGTTCCCCCAGTGCCCCCAGTGTCCCCAGTGCCCCCAGTGCCCCCTCATCACTGGGAGATCCAGCTCGGAGCGTGGGGCAGCGCAGGGAGTGGGGGGGATGCACAGGGGGCCCTCGGGGGTCCCGGGGGTCCCGGGGCCGCGCTCACCCCCGGCACAGCCCAAGGGGGCGGACAGGAAGCAGAAAACGGACCGGGAGAAGGTGGAGAAGCAGCCGCCGGCGGAGCGGGACAAGTTCCAGCCGTCCTACGAGAGCACCGTGCTGGCCGAGGTGGGGCCGGGCCCTGCGCCCCCCGCGGGCCGGGGGCACCCCCGGGACCCCGCACCCACCGCCCCCGCGGGCCGGGGGCACCCCGGGGGCACCCATCGCCCCCGCGGGCCGGGGCCCCCGGGACCCCGCACCCATCGCCCCCGCGGGCCGGGGGCACCCCGGGACCCCGCACCCACGCCCCCCGCGGGCCGGGGCTCCCGGGACCCCGCACCCATCGCCCCCGCGGGCCGGGGGCTCCCCGGGACCCCGCACCCATCGCCCCCCTCCCTCCTCAGTGCCCCCCGTGGCCGGACGCGCTGGGTGCCCCCTCACCCCCCCGGGCACCCCGGGGCTGTCCCCGCACCCCTACAAGCTGCTGAGCCCCGAGAGGTGAGCGGGGACCCCTGGACCCCCCCATCCCTCTTCCCCCCCAGCTGGGGTCCCCCGCTCAGCCCGGTCACCCCGCAGGGTGTGCGCGTCCCCCGAGGGACCCGAGGAGAGTCCTGGCGAGGTGAGGGACTCCCCCAGAGCCTCCCCCGGCCCCCCAGGAGGGGCTGAGGATGCTGAGCCCCCCCTGAGCCCCCCCAGGCGCTGAGTCCCTGCGCATCCCCGCTGGAGACGCAGCAGTGGCTGCTCCGCCGCCGCTTCTCCGCCTGCGCCCGCGTCTTCGCCAACTTCAGCGGTGAGAGCCGGCCCGGGCTGGGGGTGCAGAGCCCGGGGTCCCCCCCTGCCGCCCCCTGAGCCCCCCCCTGCCGCCCCCTGAGCGCCCCTGCCCGCAGGGGCCGAGCTGCTGAAGCTCTCCCGCAGGGACCTGATCCAGATCTGCGGAGCCCCCGATGGAATCCGCCTGTGCCACGCCCTGGCGGGCAGGTGCGGCCCGCGCCCCCCGCCTCTTTTTGGGGATCCCCCGGAGGTTCCGTGGGGTCCGGCCCATCCTGCGCCGCCCCCAGACCCCCCTGTGCCCCCTCAGGTGCCCGCGGCCCCGGCTGACCCTGTACGTGGCGCGGGAGCGCGGCGGGGCTGAGGCTGCGGAGGAGGCGGGACCAGGTGGGGAGGGGGCTCAGGTGTGCGGGGAGGGGGCTCAGGTGTGCGGGGAGGGGGTTCAGGTGTGCGGGGAGGGGGCTCAGGTGTGCGGGGAGGGGGTTCAGGTGTGCGGGGAGGGGGTTCAGGTGTGCGGGGAGGGGGCTCAGGTGTGCGGGGAGGGGGTTCAGGTGTGCGGGGAGGGGGCTCAGGTGTGCGGGGAGGGGCTCAAGTGTGCGGGGAGGGGGCTCAGGTGTGCGGCAGCGCAGGGAAGGAGCGTGGGCACTCACAGCCCTGTCCCCATCCCATCCCATCCCATTTTCCCATTTCCCCTTTTTCCCATTTCCCCATTATTTTCCCATTTTTCCATCCCATCCCAACCCATCCCGTCCCATCCCATTTTCCCATTTCCCCCATGTTTCCCATTCCCCCCATTTCCCCCATTATTTCCCCATTATTTTCCCATTTTTCCACCCCATCCCATTTTCCCATTTCCTCCATTTTCCTATTTCCCCATTATTTCCCCATTATTTCCCCATTATTTCCCCATCATTTCCCCATCATTTCCCCATTATTTCCCCATCCCTCCCCTCTGCAGGGCTGTACCAGGAGCTGCACCTGCAGCACCTGACGGTGGCCGAGCTCTCGGCGCAGCTCGCCGAGCTGCTGGCGCTGCCCCCGGGGCAGATCCTGCGCCTCGCCCGCCAGGGACCCGCCGGGATTCACGTCCTGCTCAGCGACGCGGTGCGGGGACACGGCGACAGCGGGAGGGGACAGAGGGACAGACCCCGCAGCCGCCCCGGCCCCTCGGGGTTCTGCTGGAGCCCCCCTGAACTCCTCCCTCCGCCCCGCAGATGATCCGGAACCTCCCGGACGAGACGAGTTTCGTGGTGGCGATGGCCAAAGGTACCGCGGTGGCCGCGGGCGAGCGGGGCCGGGCAGGGGGCGAGCGGTGGCCCCCGGTGGCTGAGCCGCGCTCCCCGCAGCCCCCGGCCCCGACGGCTTCCAGCTGCTGCTGCGGTAGGAGCTGCCACACCCGGGAAGGGACATCGGGGACATCAGGGACATCGCCGGAGCCGGGGCCGTGCGGGGACCCCACCCCTGTTCCTGTCCTGTCCCCGCGTGTCCTTCCCCGTGTCCCCGCGTGTCCTTCCCCGTGTCCCCGTGTCCTTCCCCGTGTCCCCGTGTCCTTCCCTCGTCCCCGCTTTGGATTAAAGGCCGGAGAGCGGCCCCGAGCACAGCCTGGTCCCTGCGGCACCGCTGGGGTTTGGGGTCCCCAGGGCGGGTTTTGGGGTGCGGGGACAGTTCCTGGTCCCCAGAAGGGGACACCCGAACAGGGCAGCTCCGGACCCGACGGCACCGAGCCCGGGGCAGCCTCAATCCAGTCGGGAACGGGTTAATTTGAACACCGAGCCCTTCGCTGAGCCCCGCTCGGGGACGTCCTTGGGAGGAACAACTGGGGCTGAGAACGGGTTTGGGATAAACAAACCGGGAAGGGGAGGGGAAGGGGAGGAAAGGGGACACGGAGGGGACACGGGAACATCCCCGACCCTCCCAAAAACGCTCCATGGGCATCCAGAGCTTGGTCCCACCAGCTCTTTCCTGACTGCCCCCTCTGCCCCCACCCGCAGAGAGCAGGGCCACCTTAACCCCGTGGATTTCTATATTATTTCTATATTATATTATTTCTATATTATTTCTATATTATTATTTCTATATTATTTCTATATTATTATTTCTATATTATATTTTTATATTATTTCTATATTATTTATTTCTATATTAATTCTATATTATTATTTCTATATTATTATTTTTATACTATTTCTATATTATTTATTTCTATATTATTTCTATATTATATTATTTCTATATTATTTCCATATTATATTATTTCTATAATAATTCTATATTATTTATTTCTATATTATTTCTATATTATTTCTATATTATTTCTATATTTACTTCTAGTTCACGGCATTGTCACACCCGCAGTGTCAGCACAAGCACAGATGACACCATTTAAACCTTTCCCAGCTCTCTCTGTCCCCCCGGCCCAGGGACAGCACGACAAGATCCAGTTCGTGTGTCCAGCCCTCGCAGCCCCGAGTTCAAACGTGTTAAAAACCCCTGAGGGACCCCAGCCCCGGGGGGACACAGGAATGGGGGGTCACAGCCCCTGGGGACAGCTCGGCTGCAGCTTTGGGGACAGAGGATGCAGCACAAAGAGCCGCGGGGGTGGCGCTGCTGGCACAGGGTGACATTCCCTGGGGGACAGCGAGCGGTGGGAGCAGGGCATGGATTAAAACTCCCTGAAAACAACCCTTGAAAACTCAACTCTAAAATTCCATGCGAGTCCCAGGGCAGGGACAGGGACAGGGGATGGCACAGTGCGATGTCCCCGCTGGGGACACTCCCGGGATGGGCCCTTGGCAGAGCAAAGGGCTGGGAATGCACGGACTGAGCTGGGAATGGAGGAGGAAAAGCGGCTTTTCCTCGATTTCCTCCATCCTTGTGGCCCCACATCCCCCAGGCTGCTGCACAGGAGCCTCTGCAGAGCAGAAACCTCCAGCTGGAGCGAGCAGAGAAAGCAAAAGGGAATAAAAACCCCCCAAACACCCCTCGAGCACACAGACCTTCACCAGGAAGAGCCAAAATGTTTTAAACCTCATTTTCCAGGACACTGGAGTCAAGAACCTTGTCACACTGATCCCAATCCACCCCTATCCTGCCAAAAACCCCCAAATTACTCCAAAACCCACGAGAGCAGCGGCCAGCCATGAACAAACAGAGACAATCAAACAGAAATACAAAGGGAATTACAGAGATGTGCAAACAACTTGTTATCTGAAATAACCCCTGTGACAGCACGTCCCACCTGCCCCATTGTCACCCTCTGTCATGGAATTGGGATAAAGGTGCTGCAGTGTCTCCAAAACACAGAAAATCCTTTTTTTTTTTTTTTTTTTTTTTTTTTTTTTTAATTGTACTGGATCTGCTCATCTCGCTGGAGGATCTCCTACCCCAGAAGGTGCCAGGCTGTTTTTCTTGGTCCCTAATCCTGTCAGGAGCCCAGGGGCAGCTGGAATTGGGAACTGGGTTGGTGCTGGAAGGGAAATCCAGGCTCCAGAAAACTCTGCTGGGAGGTGGGGATGGTGCAGCCTCCAGGGAACACAACCACGAGGATTCCAGGAAAGGGAATTCCAGGGGCTGGAATTGAAGGGAAATGGGATGGGATCCTCAGGCAGGGCTGGCTCCTGTCCCAGAGCCCCCAAAAACCCCAGGAGGCAGCAATTCCTCCAAATTTTGGGCTCTGACTCCCACCCAGGAAGGGTCCCAGGGATGCCTGGATGAGCTCCAAGCTCCTTGCACCCCAAACCATCCCACCCTGAACCCCCCCTTGGGAGCTGCCCCATGCAGGAGGTGAATTTTCCTCCACCAAGTGATTCTGCCAGTGAAACCCAGCTTGGAAAACGGTGTTTATTGGTATTTATAAATATAAACATCAGGAAGAGTCCATTTGAAGACGGATAATTGACTTAAAAGGACACTGTCAAGAAGTTTGAGCTACCTTAATGCTGTCACCCTGGTCTGCAAACAGAAAATAAAATTGCTTTGGGTTCTGTGTTCTGGAGTTTTCCCAGGAAAACTCTGCTCTGGTACAAAGGGATCAGTCAGCCAACGACACCCTGGCCCCAAAATCCTGCTCTTCTCTCTCCCCTGCCACGGTAGGAACTAAACAAAAAATGGTTTTGTTTTTAATTTTCCCAGAGTTGTGCAAATGCTGTGATTGCTGGGTGACCCCTGGTCCATTTCCTCTGTCACCACCATCTTCTGCCACCCTGAAACCTGGAGAAAGTTCTGGAAATGAAGGCGCCCGAGGAGAGGGGGAGAATCCACAGCACTAAAGAGGATTTGAATAAATATAAGGGATTAAAAGCCACCTACAGGAGGGCATTGACAGTATCCTTTTAACCACAGCAGCCTGGGGGAGATTTGGGGTGCAGCTCTGGGGGGCACCCAGGACCCTCCTGCTGGGAACAGCTCGTTGTCCTTGGAATTCCTGGGGGAAAATCTCCTTCCCCAGCCCCTAAATCAGCCATTCCTGGGGAAAATCTCCTTCCCCTAAATCAGCCATTCCTGGGGAAAACCCCTATTCCCTAAATCAGCCATTCCTGGGGGAAATCCCCATTCCCTAAATCAGCCATTCCTGGGGGAAAATCCCCATTCCCTAAATCAGCCATTCCTGGGGGAAATCCCTTTCCCCATCCCTTAAATCAGCCATTCCTGGGGAAAATCCCCATTCCCTAAATCAGCCATTCCTGGGGAAAATCCCCATCCCCTAAATCAGCCATTCCTGGGAGGAAAATCCCCATCCCTTAAATCAGCCATTCCTGGGAGGAAAATCCCCATCCCTTAAATCAGCCATTCCTGGGAGGAAAATCCCCTTCTCCAGCCCCTAAATCAGCCATTCCTGGGGGAAATCCCTTCCCCATCCCCTAAATCAGCCATTCCTGGGAGGAAAATCCCCATCCCCTAAATCAGCCATTCCTGGGGGGAAAATCTCCTTCCCCATCCCCTAAATCAGCCATTCCTGGGGGGAAAATCTCCTTCCCCATCCCCTAAATCCTGGTGCTGCACCTGCTCTTCCCCAGCAGGAGATTGCTCAGCACCCAGAGGAATCCAAACTCCTTGGGAAGCATCTTGGGCAGGGATCTGTGAGTTCCCTGCAGAAGTGACAGACACAGCTCCCACAGCCCTGCCCCAGCCTGACCTGTCCCTGTTTAACCCTTTGGGATCTGCCCAGCAGTTCCACACTGGGCCCCAGCAGATCAGTCCAGGCTCCCCTGGAGCTCCTGTGCAGATTTTGCCTGAAACACCCCCAAAATAGCAGCCACTGACCCCCACCCCCTCCCCTCCCCCAGAGCTGGGCCTGGCACATCAAAGCCCAGCCTGGGCTCCTCCCAGGGCAGCACTTACCTGTGCAGGTGGGAGGGTGGGAGGAGCCCCAGCACCCACAGGGAGCCAGGGTGGATCCTTAATTCTTCACCAGGGCAACAAGGAAAAACCTCAGCTTTGCTTTTCCTTGGGGAAAGGATGGAGGGGACTCACAGGACATGGATTAGAAATTCCCCCCTGTACTGAGAATTATATATTTGTATATATATTATTCCCTCTATGGGGAATTCTGTCCTTGTCATTGGGGTAAAAGCTGGATTTGGGATGAATTTGGGACACCCAATCCCTGATCACACAGGTGAGGGAGCCCAGGAGAGCCCAGCCTGTGCTCCTTTCAAATCTTCCTGACAGCTCAGCACAGCCTCAGGCTTCTCCTGGGGAAAAAAAAAAAATCCTTATGGATTCATGGCTTTGGGCTGGGAAAGCTCAAGAAATTACTGAATCAGAAATTTGGAAAAAATTTAAAAAAAAAAAAAAAAAGAAAGGAAGGGAAAACCTCCCCAGGATTTGGGGAGGGTAAAACACGTGGCATTAGAAATTCCCAGCTCTACCACAACAATCTGGGGAGAATTTGGGAATTCTCTGAGCTGGATGCCACAGACACAGGAGAGATGAGCCTCCATGTGAGCGTGCTCAGGGTGGGAGCAGGGGAATCCTGGAGCTCAGGGAAATCCTGGATCCCAGGGAAATCCTGGATCCCAGGGAAACCAGCAGCTGCTGTTCCATTCCCTCCCTGACAGACAGACATGGAACTGGTTGGGGTTTTCAGCTCTGTTGGGATTTTGGGGTTCAAGCGTGCTCCTCTCTCCTCTCCCCTCTCCCCACTTCCAAGGACCTCGGTTCCTTTTCCAACCTCACCAGCAGCATCAGTCCCTCCAGGCTGGGATCCCTCCCCTCCTTCCTGCAGGGCTTTTCCCAGGAATTCCCGGCAGGAATGGGTCGGGATGAGGCCAATCCCCGGCGGGAGGGGCCGGCCCAGCCCCGGCTGTGCTCGCAGGGGGTGTGAGGCTGCCCCGGGGCACCCAGCCCTGCAGTGACACTGGCGTGGTTCCCTCCAAGGTTCTGCTGTCCCCGGGAGTGCTCGGGCGCGGTTCCAGCCCCGCTGGGCCGGCGGGGAGGAGCTCCAGTGTCATAGGATGATGCAGCATCTGCAGAAGCGCTGCCGGCTGCCGCCCACCGAGGGCGGGGGGGTCACCGGAGCGAAGTAGGCGTGGACTTTGATGTTGGGCAGGTGGGTCTGGAACGGCAAACAGCGGCATGGGGAGGAGTCAGGGACAGCCCAAAGGGACAGGGAATGGATGGGAAGGGCAGGAACAGCAAACAGCGGCATGGGGAGGAGTCAGGGACAGCCCAAAGGGACAGGGAATGGATGGGCAGGGCACACCCCAGGGGATGGCAGAGAGGCTCCTCCTGCTCCACTGTGGGGAACATCCTCATCCTTGGGAGGGTCCAAGGCCAGGCTGGGTGGGCTTTGGAGCAAGGGGGTGGGAGTGGATGGGCTTTCCCAACCCAAAGCACCCAAAGATTCCATAATTTATGGTGTAACTTTATAAATCCATTATTCTCTTTGCAGAGAAAATGTTACCATTACTCTCCTTTCACACCTGGAGAAATGGACTCGGGAGGGGACACTGAGGAGAAATTCCTGCCTGTGAGGGGGGTGAGGACATGGAGACACTCCAGCAATGGATTCATCCCAGCCCATGGGAATCCCATGGGATGGGCAGGTTGGGGTGAGGATGGAGGAAGATTTGCTGTGGCTGCCCCTGGATCCCAAGAGAAGTGCCCTTGGAAGTGCCCAAGGCCAGGCTGGACATTGGGTTTGGAGCAGCCTGGGACAGCAGGAGGTGTCCCTGCCATGCCTGGAGGAGCTTTAAGGTTCTCCCAACCCATTCCCTGACTCCAGTGAGGGATTTCCTGGCAGGTTCTGGGCTTGGTTCCACTGGGAGCTGCTGGCTGGAGCAACCCAGGCTAGTGCCCAGTGCCTAACCCAAACCACTCCAGGTTCCCACGACTCCAAATCCATCTGTGCTGACTGTCCCAGCTCCTTGGAGCACAAGCAGCAGCTGATGGGGGCCGTGCCAGCTCAGCCCTCCCTCCTCCTCCTCCCTGCTCACCCTGAGTCTCTTGATCCCAGCCCGTGTGATCTGCTGGCAGTCATACAGCTCTATCCTCTCCAGGCTGTGGCAGCTCTTGAGGTGTTCCAGGGAGGCATCAGTGATCAGGGGGCAGTTGTCCAGCTCGATCACCTCCAGCCGGTCGTGGGCGCAGGCGCCGTTCCCCAGGTGCCGGATCCCGTCGTCCGTGATCAGCTCGCAGTGGGACAGGCTCTGTGCCCAAACCCAGGGGTTAAACCCAGCTCAGGAGAGCCCAGAAACCTGCCAGGACCTCCCCGGGGATGGGAGAGGATGGTGGGTGGGTCCTTGCATTGGAGCTCTGTGGGGCTCTGATGTGTTGGGTTGATGTGGCCAGAAATGTGAATTCTGTCACACTGGGGCAGTGACCCTGATCTCTGTGGGAGATATCAACAGCTCATGGGGCAGCTTTAAACCAGCTGGGGCAATCATCTTTATCCTTCCCACAGCCCATCCTCCCTCCAGGAGAGATCTCCTGTTCATGGCCATTGTTAAAAACTGGGTGTGGCAGTCACCTTTACCTTTCCCATGCCCCACCCTTCATCCAGGAGGTGTCACCTGTTAATGGGCCATTGTTAAAAAATGGGCGTGGCAGCGATTCTTATCTCTGTGGGGATATCTCCTGTTAATGGGGCAGCTTTAAACCAGCTGGGGCAATCATCTTTATCTCTCCCACAGCCCATCCTCCCTCCAGGAGAGATCTCCTGTTCATGGCCACTGAGTCCCAGGGCGTGGCTGATAAAATTCCATCATCCCATGGGAGATGCTCCAGCCAGGGGAGGAGCCAAACATTTCCTACCCAGATAAAAACTGACATTTGGAACAGCAGAGCAGCCCTTTGCCACTGGATCCCAGAGGAAAGCCAGACCCTTCCACATCATCCCTGGAGCTTCAGAGGAAACTGCCCCTTCTCCAGGAGCACTGCTCCAGCTGAGCCACATCTGCCACTGCAGGAGGATGCAGCCACCATGGAACGGGACTGTGCCAACACCCTGACTGACTGACGGGTGTCAGCTTGGATTCTGACTCTGGCAGGGTTTGGGATTGTTCTTTGTAACACTGCATTTCTATTTTAATTTTCCTAGAAAAGAACTGTTATTCCTAATTCTAATATCTTTGCCTTAATTTCAAAATGATAATAATAATTGGGAGGGAGGGGGTTTACATTCTCCATTTCAAAGAGAAGCTTCTGCCTTTATTGGCAAACACCTGTCCCTCAAACCAGGACAGTTTGCAAGGGGAAAATTCCTCCCTGGGATGGTGGGCATGGGGTGCCCAGAGCAGCTGTGGCTCACACATTCCCACACTTCCCAGGACAGGACACAAAGCCAGGGATGACAGAGACCAAAATCCCAGAGATTCAGCCCCAAAAGGGCTCCTGGCTGCCCTGCAGCTCCCTCTCCCTCAGAGGGACTGAGAGCTCCTGTGCAGGCACATCCCACCTGGAATTCTGCTCCCAGGAGAAAACCCACAACCCTTTTCCTGTGAGAGCCTGGAGTGGAGTTCCTGCCCACAGGAATCCCAGGAAACCAAACCTCAGGATCAGCTTTCCAGCTGAATCCTTCCAAAACTGTGAAGTTTAAAATGCATTTTTTTGGAGGAAGGAAATGCTGGAACACTCACCAGGACCTGCAGCCGTGGACAGTGTATGGAAAGCTGGATTAGTGTGCTGTCTGTTATCTGCAAAAGAAGGAAAAACCCTTCCAGGTTGGTGCTGGGCACAAGGATTTGGTGGTTTTTTTTTTTTTTTCCCTCCTACTAAAGCAAAATTGCAGGATTTTCTCTAATCCATATTAGGGATGTTTCCCATATCCCACTGAGGATATTTAATGGGATACTTGTATGGATATTTAATGGGATACTTGTATGGATATTTAATGGGATACTTGTATGGATATTTAATGGGATACTTGTATGGATATTTAATGGGATATTTGTATGGATATTTAATGGGATATTTGTATGGATATCTGGGATTTCCCCACAGCCCCTCATCTCCTCATGGAAATCATCTGGATTGTTTTTAACCTCCTGAAATCAGCTCCCAAACGTGGCTGAGATCCCCTCAATCCCAACACCCTGTGGATTGCCCAGCTCCTGTTTTTTTCAGGAAGAAGGAATCCCCCACAAAGGTTCCCAATCCCAAACTCCACCTGGGATGGATTTGAGCCCAATCCATTCCTACCTGGGCTGCTGCCATTCCCTTTTGATGTCCCAAATTTCTGCCCAGGAAGTGCAGGACAGTGGGTCCAGCTGTTCATTCCAGCTGTTCCCAGGAATCCCAATCCCTTTCCAATCCCAATCCCATTCCAACCTCATCCAAACTCCAATCCCATCCCAATCCCAATCCCTTTCCAATCCCATTCCCTTTTCCATCCCAATCCCATTCCTTTTTCCAATCCCATCCCAATTCCATTCCCTTTCCTATTCCCTTTCCAATCCCAATCCCATTCCTTTTCCAATCCCATTCCCTTTTCCATCCCAATCCCATTCCCTTTCCAATCCCATCCCAATCCCATTCCCTTTCCAATCCCATCCCAATCCCATTCCTTTTTCCATCCTAATTCCATTCCCTTTTCCATCCCAAGTCCATTCCCTTTCCCATTCCCTTTCCAATCCCATTCCCTCCCTTTCCAATCCCATCCAATCCCATTCCCTTTCCAATCCCAATCCCATTCCCTTTTCCAATCCCAATCCCATTCCCTTTTCCAATCCCATTCCCTTTTCCAATCCCATTCCCTTTTCCAATCCCATTCCCTTTTCCAATCCCATTCCCTTTCCAATCCCATTCCCTTTCCAATCCCATCCCTTTGTCTCAAGCTCAACCCATTTCCAATCCACCCTTGGGCTTGGAGGTTTTTTCATGGAATTTTGACCCCATTCCTCCCTTCTCCCTGTAAATGCTCCAGCTCAGTTTGATTCCAATCCCCCAAAATCTTTGCTGTTTCACAATTTCCCCCCTGGTTTTTCAAATTCCCATTCTTTTTAGGAAGATAAGATTTTTCTCTGGGATTTTCTCTCACAAATCCATCATCTCTCACTATTCAATATTTCAGATTTCCAGCACTGCTCTCACTGAATCCAAACCAAGGATAAAACCTCATTCCCAACATTTTCCTCTCCAAATCCTGCCCAAAATCCTCTTCCCACTCAGGATTCCACATGAAGTTCTGATTTGGAGAAAATCTGATTTTCCACCACAGCCTGAGGTGGCATTTCCTACCTGGACACACTCTTCCAGATCCATTTTTTCAAGCTCATGGCAATTCTAAGAATAAAGAGAATTCCAAAAAGCCATGGTGAGTGTCAAGTCCAGAGAGCAAATAAAAAAAAAAAAAAAAGAAATTAAAAAAACCCCAAAAAAACCAAACCAACAACAACAAAAAAACCTCCAAAAACCCCAAAAAACCCAAAACAAAAACAAACCACCACAAAGAAAGGAAAAAAGTTTTAAAAAATTTATAAATATAAATACATAATATTGTAAATATAAAGATAAATAGTTATCTTAAGTATATTAAATATTTTAATATTAAATATATACTAAATATAAATAGAATATTAATATAAATTAATATTTAAATATTAAGTGCAAGTTAAATATAACTATAAAATATTATATATAAATAGAAATTTTGTAGATGTAAACATAGAAACATAAGTAAAAATATAAACAAATATATA
The DNA here is from genome assembly GCA_030060385.1 of Muscicapa striata striata. Classification (NCBI taxonomy): domain Eukaryota; kingdom Metazoa; phylum Chordata; class Aves; order Passeriformes; family Muscicapidae; genus Muscicapa; species Muscicapa striata. Next base: position 721,936 of record JAREIS010000451.1, on the reverse strand, counting down.
AATAAATATTTTAAATATAAAAATATTAAATATAAAAATATGCATTTATAAAAAATAATTAAATTAAAATTTAAATTAAAATTAATAAAGTAAATAAATTAATAAAATTAATAAAATTAATAAAAATAAAAGTTATAAAAATATACATTTACATTAAACTTGTTCAGTATTACTACACCAAACCTACTGAGTTTTGAATTTTTTGGGGTTTTTTTGGTTTGGTTTTTTTTGTTTGTTTTTGTTGGTTTTTTTTGGTTTGTGATATATAATTTAATTCATGTAAAGTTTGTGATATATAATTTAATTAATTTTTTTGTTTTGTTTTTTTTTTTTTGTGTGTTTTTTTGTTTGCTTTTTGTTGGTTTTGGGTTTGGTTTTTTTTGGGTTTTTTTTTTTTTTTTTTTTGGGTTTTTTGGTGGTTTTGTTTTTTTTGGGGTTTTTTTGTTTTGTTTTTTTTGTTTTTTTTTTTTTTTTTTGGTGGGATTTTTTTTTGTTTGGTTGTTCTTTTTTTTTGGTGGTTTGGTTTTGGGTTTTTTTTGGGTTTTTTTTGTATTTTTTGGTTTTTTTGGGTTTTTTTTTCACACCCAGGAAGGAGCAGCAGGAGGGGAAGCAGCTCTTACCCTGGCCAGGGTGGTGAAGCCCACGTCGGTCAGCTGGGAACACCTGGCCACTTCCAATATTCTGCAGGACACAAGCAAAGAACCAGGCTGGAACCCCAAAAATCCAGGAGAAAATTGGGAATGAGCCCTGGAGTCCAAACCCCCAGCCAGGGACACCCCAGGAGCTGCTCTGGGATGTGACACCCCCATGGGAAGGAATTCTTGCTCTGGAATTTGGGATTTGTCCTTGCACCTCTGGAAGGGTCTGGCAGCCCTTGGAGGTGTTTGGGTGGATTTGGGGATTGGAGGGAGGGAGATTGGATCTAGGTATTTAGATTCATGCATAATGAGACCATGGATTGATGAGGATAGATTGATATATTAGGATTGGGATTTGTGGAATTTTGGATTTAACCATTCGGATGATGGAGTGCTTGTGGGTATTGAGATTGGGATATGGAATTAAGTTTGATATCTTGGATGATTTAGGGTATTTGTACGTTGAATCTGTAGGATTGAGGCCTGATGGTTGGGGGATTATGGGTATTTGAATTGGGGATATTAGTATGGATTGGGGATATTTGAATTTTTGGATTGGGGGATATTTGTATGGATTGGGGGATATTTGTATGGATTTGGGGATATTTGTATGGATTGGGGATATTTGTATGGATTGGGATATCTATGGATATATTGATTCCTATGCATATTGTAGATATTCCTGGATTGATGGATTGTAGGATTGGGGATATTTTAAGATTGGGGATATTTAGTGGGATATTTGTATGGATTTATGGGATATTGTTTGGATTTATGGGATGTTTGTATGGATTTGGGGGATATCTGTATGGATTGAGGGGATATCTGTATGAATTTGGGGATATCTGTATGAATTTGGGGATATCTGTATGAATTTATGGGATGTTTGTATCAATTTGGGGGATATCTGTTTGGATTTATGGGATATTTGTATGAATTTGGGGGATATCTGCATGGATTGAGGGGATCCCCTCTCAGATGAGGTATTGCTATAAATATTTGAGATAATTGCTTGGATTGGTGAGATACTCCCAAGGACACCTGAGATATCCCCACAGAAATCTGGATAAAATGACTTACCTCACTCTCACTGCAGAATTCCTAGTTTTTAAAGCTGTGTTATGTCACAAACCTCTGGACTCCACTAATTCCATGACTGCAGGCTCCTTTGGGAAATTTTTTGCCCAATTTTTTCCCCAAATATTCCCTATTTTCCCCCAGTTTTCTCCACCACGTTGGGATCTCTCTTTTCACTCGACTTGAATTTTGCAAACACAAAAAAAATCACCAAAAGCTCAAGGAGGGGTAAAAAATTTGGCTAAACCTTTAGGGGTGCAATGGCTCTCAGGCTGTGCTGGGGGAGTATTATGGGATGTCTTGTGGATGATACAAAATCCCCAGGAAAATATCCCTGGGATTCTCTCCCCTGAGAGACAAAGAAAATTCCTCTCAGATGAGATGAGGACCCCTTATCACTTAAGATTTTTATTGGTGTTTAAGTTAGCATGGTGATTGGTTTCTTTTAGAGTGTTAAGTGAAATGTAATTGGATATTGTGTTTAACTAGTAATTCTTATTGGTTATTTTCTCAATCCTATTGAAGTGTATAAATATTCCTTTCTACCTGAAATTAGCAAACTCTGTAGCTGGAAACCCCTTTGAAGAATAAACTGCCTTTGGAACAATTCAGCTGCAGGTCTCAGCCTTTGCTCCTCGCTGGCAGGTAGCCAAGGGGCCACCTGAACCCCTCTTGGCTCTCTGGGTTCAAGTAGCTCTTTAGGGCTAGATTAACCCCAGCTCTACCAAAGCTACATAGTGGCATCCTGAACGTTAAATTACCCTCCACATCCATCCAAGAAAACATCCAGAAGCTGAAAACCCTCGTGAAAAGACTTGAAAAAGGAAACCACCCCAGACTGAGTCAACAATGGAGACTGAGGGGATGGGTCTCTTCTTTGGTCAAGGGCACTGTGTGGATTTTCATTGTCATTCTCATTGTGTTAGCTGTGTTTTCATGTATAGTTCAGTGTTTCAAAAAAACTGTCAAAGATGCTCTCTTTGTAAATACAGAGAGAGGAATTGTGGATGATACAACATCCCCAGGAAAATATCCCTGGGATTCTCTCCCCTGAGAGACAAAGAAAATTCCTCTCAGATGAGATGAGGACCCCTTATCACTTAAGATTTTTATTGGTGTTTAAGTTAGCATGGTGATTGGTTTCTTTTAGAGTGTTAAGTGAAATGTAATTGGATATTGTGTTTAACTAGTAATTCTTATTGGTTATTTTCTCAATCCTATTGAAGTGTATAAATATTCCTTTCTACCTGAAATTAGCAAACTCTGTAGCTGGAAACCCCTTCGAAGAATAAACTGCCTTTGGAACAATTCAGCTGCAGGTCTCAGCCTTTGCTCCTCGCTGGCAGGGAGCCAAGGGGCCACCTGAACCCCTCTTGGCTCTCTGGGTTCAGGTAGCTCTTTAGGGCTAGATTAACCCCAGCTCTACCAAAGCTGCAGTGTCTCACCGCAGGCGAGGGCAGTTCTGGCCCAGGGCGTTGAGGATGGCGTCGGTGATGTTGGAGCAGCCAGAAGCACACAGGGACTGCAGCTTGTGGCAGCCCCTGCAGATGGTGATGAGCCCATCGTCTGTGATTTGCTGCCAGGGAAAGAGAGAGAGCACAGGGGAGTCAGGAGATCATTGCGTTGGGGGAAAGGTTGGGATGTAGCATTTAATTGGTGGAAAGTTTGTGATACGTGATATAAAAAAATTTGTGGAAAGTTTGATATATAATTTAATTCATGTAAAGTTTGGGATGTATCATTTAATTGGTGTAAAGTTTGTGATACATAATTTAATTCGTGTAGTTTGTGATACATAATTTAATTCATGTAAAGTTTGTGATATATAATTTAATTCGTGTAGTTTGTGATACATAATTTAATTCATGTAAAGTTTGTGATATATAATTTAATTCGTGTAGTTTGTGATACATAATTTAATTCGTGTAAAGTTTGTGATACATGATATAATTTAATTAGTGTAAAGTTTGTGATATATAATTTAATTCATGTAAAGTTTGTGATATATGATGCAATTAGTGTAAAGTCTGTGATATATGATAGAATGTAATTCATGTAAAGTTTGTGATACGTGATATAATTTAATTCATGTAAAGTTTGTGATATCTAATTTAATTGGTGGAAAGTTTGTGATACGTGATATAATTTAATTCATGTAAAGTTTGTGATATCTAATTTAATTGGTGTAAAGTTTGTGATACGTGATATAATTTAATTGGTGGAAAGTTTGATATATAATTTAATTCATGTAAAGTTTGGGATGTATCATTTAATTGGTGGAAAGTTTGTGATACATAATTTAATTCGTGTAAAGTTTGTGATACATAATTTAATTCGTGTAAAGTTTGTGATACATGATATAATTTAATTCGTGTAAAGTTTGTGATATATAATTTAATTCGTGTAGTTTGTGATATATAATTTAATTGGTGTAAAGTTTGTGATACATGATATAATTCATGTAAAGTTTGTGATACATGATATAATTTAATTCGTGTAAAGTTTGTGATATGTAATTTAATTCGTGTAAAGTTTGTGATATATGATATAATTTAATTAATGTAAAGTTTGTGATACATGACAATGTAATTAGTGTAAAGTCTGTGTTACATGATACAATTTAATTCATGTAAAGTTTGTGATATACAGTTTAATTGGTGTAGTTTGTGATACATGATATAATTTAATTGGTGGAAAGTTTGATATATAATTTAATTCATGTAAAGTTTGGGATGTATCATTTAATTGGTGTAAAGTTTGTGATACATAATTTAATTGGTGTAAAGTTTGTGATACATGATATAATTTAATTCGTGTAAAGTTTGTGATATATAATTTAATTCGTGTAGTTTGTGATATGTAATTTAATTCGTGTAAAGTTTGTGATATGTAATTTAATTCGTGTAAAGTTTGTGATATATAATTTAATTCGTGTAAAGTTTGTGATATATAATTTAATTGGTGTAGTTTGTGATCCATGATATAATTTAATTAGTGTAAAGTTTGTGATTTATAATTTAATTCATGTAAAGTTTGTGATATATGATGCAATTAGTGTAAAGTCTGTGATATATGATAGAATGTAATTCATGTAAAGTTTGTGATACGTGATATAATTTAATTCGTGTAAAGTTTGTGATATGTAATTTAATTCATGTAAAGTTTGTGATATATGATATAATTTAATTCATGTAAAGTTTGTGATATATAATTTAATTGGTGTAGTTTGTGATACATGATATAATTTAATTCGTGTAAAGTTTGTGATATATAATTTAATTGGTATAAAGTTTGTGATATATGATATAATGTAATTAGTGTAGTTTGTGCTATATGATATAATGTAATTAGTGTAAAGTTTGTGATATATGATATAATGTAATTAGTGTAAAGTCTGATACATAATATAATTTAATTAGTGTAAAGTCTGTGATATATAATTTAATTCATGTAAAGTCTGTGATATATAATTTAATTTGTGTAAAGTTTGTGATATGTGATATAATGTAATTAGTGTAAAGTCTGTGCTATATGATATAATTTAATTCATTTAAAATCTGTGATATATAATTTAATTTGTGTAAAATCTGTGATATATGATTTAATTCAATTTAATTCATGTAAAGTTTGTGATATATAATTTAATTTTAATTTTAACCACGTTTAACCACATTTAAACCACATTTAACCACATTTAACCCACATTTAAACCATTTTTAACCACGTTTAAAGCAGAGGAGAGGCCTGGCAGCACCAGCCCAAAGTGACAGGAAGGATTTTTCCAGAGAGTTCCGAGGTCAGGGACAAACAGCTGCCCCAGCTGAGGGCTCAGTGTCCCCAGGTGCCACCAAGGGCAGGGGCAGGTGGCACTCACCAGGCAGGTCTGCAGGTTCAGGGTCACCAGCTCAGGACAGTGGGCACCAATGAACTTGAGGGCCTCGTCCTCCAGCTGGAAGGGAAAACACTGGGATGGAACTGGGAGCACTGGGAGTGAGCCCAGTGGGGAATGGGAGGGATCCCAGTGGGGAATGGGAGAGATCCCAGTGGGGAATGGAGTGATCCCAATGGGAATTGGGAGTGATCCCGGTGGGGAATGGGAGTGATCCAGGTGGGGACTGGGAGTGATCCCAGTGGGGAATGGGAGAGATCCCAGTGGGAATGGGAGTGATCCCAGTGGGAATTGGGAGTGATCCCAGCGGGGAATGGGAGTGATCCCAGTGGGGAATGGGAGTGATCCCAGTGGGGAATGGGAGTGATCCCAGTGGGAATTGGGAGGGATCCCAGTGGGAAATGGGAGAGATCCCAGTGGGGAATGGGAGATCCCAGTGGGAAATGGGAGCACTGGGAGTGATCCCAGTGGGAACTGGGACTGCAGCCACCATGGAATGGGACTGTGCCAACACCCTGACTGACTGACGGGTGTCAGCTTGGATTCTGACTCTGGCAGGGTTGGGATTGTTCTCTGTAATCCTGCATTTCTATTTTAATTTTCCCAGTAAAGAACTGTTATTCCTAATTCCCATATCCTTGCCTGAGAGCCCCTTCATTTCACAATTACAACCATTTGGACAGAGGGGGTTTTTCATTTCCCATTTCAAAGAGAGGCTCCTGCCTCTCTCAGACTCCTGTCCTTCAAACCAGGACCCAGCCCAGCCTCGGGGGAGCAGCAGCACCCCCAGCCATGCCCAGGACACCCCAGAAACCCCCAGCCATGCCCAGAACACCCCAGAACACCCCAACCATGCCTGGAACACCCCAGAACACCCCAGCTGTGCCCAGGACCCCCCAGATGTGCCCAGAACACCCCAGAAACCCCCAGTCACGGCCAGAACACCCCAGGACACCCCAGCCATATGTGGAACACCCCAGAACTCCCCAGATATGCCCAGGACACCCCAAGACCCCCAGAACACCCAGCCATGCCCAGGACCCTTCAAGACCCCCCAGCCATGTCTGGAACAACCCAGAACCCCCAGCTGTGCCCAAGACCCCCCAGCCATGTCTAGGATCCCCCACCTGTACCCAGGACTCTCCAGGACCCCTCAGATGTGCCCAGAACATCCCAGAACTCCCCAGATGTGCCCAGCTGTGCCCAGGACCCCCCAGCTGTACCCAGGACCCTGCAGGACCCCCCAGATGTGCCCAGAACATCCCAGAACTCCCCAGCCATGCCCAGGACACCCCAGATGTGCCCAGGACACCCCAGATGTGCCCAGGACCCCCTAGCCATACCCAGGACTCCCCAGCTGTACCCAAGACCCTCCAGGACCCCCCAGATGTGCCCAGAACATCCCAGGACCCCCAGATGTGCCCAGGACCCCCCAGATGTGCCCAGGACCCCCAGATGTGCCCAGGACCCCCCAGCCGTGCCCAGGACACCCCAGATGTGCCCAGGACCCCCCAGATGTGCCCATCCCCCCTCTCCCAGCTCCATACCTGTGTGCAGCCCTTGAGGGACAGGGCCCTGAGCCCCCCACAGCCCCTGACCAGGGCCTGGATCCCGTCCTTGGTCACTTGGTCACACCAGGAGATGATGAGCTGTTCCAGCAGCGGGCATCCCTCACTGGGGACACAGGGACACTCAGGGGGGGCAGGAAAAACCCACAATTCTGATATTCCCACTCCTGAGACCCTCAGGGGACACCCAGCTCCAGGGCAGGCTCTGGAGAATCTTTTCCAACCTCAATAATTCTAAAATTCCATGGAAAAATCCCTGCATTAACCCAGAATTCTGATATTCCCATTGTTGGGACACACAGGGGACACCCAGCTCCAGGGGAGGCTCTGGAAGATCTTTTCCAACCTCAATAATTCTAAAATTCCATGGAAAAATCCCTGCTCCAAGCCAGAATTCTGATATTCTTTTTTTTTTTGGGGACACACAGGGGACACCCAGCTCCAGGGGAGGCTCTGGAGGATCTTTTCCAACCTCAATAATTCTAAAATTCCATGGAAAATCCCTGCATTAACCCAGAATTCTGATATTCCCATTGTTGGGACACACAGGGGAAACTCAGCTCCAGGGCAGGCTCTGGAGGATCTTTTCCAACCTCAATAATTCTAAAATTCCCTGGAAAATCCCTGCATTAACCCAGAATTCTGATATTCCCATTGTTGGGACACACAGGGGAAACTCAGCTCCAGGGGAGGCTCTGGAGGATCTTTTCCAACCTCAATAATTCTAAAATTCCATGGAAAAATCCCTGCTCCAAGCCAGAATTCTGATATTCCCATTGCTGGGACCCACAGCTCCAGGGCAGGCTCTGGAGAATCTTTTCCAACCTCAATAATTCTAAAATTCCATGGAAAAATCCCTGCTCCAAGCCAGAATTCTGATATTCCCATTGCTGGGATCCACATGGGACACCCAGATCCAGAGGAAATGCTGGCATGGCTGGAGGATCTTTTCCAACTTTAATAATTCTAAAAAATAATAATTCCAAATAATAATAATAATAATTCTAAAATCCCTGTATTAACCCAGAATTCTGATATTCCCATTACTGGGACCCACATGGGACACCCAGCTCCACAGGGAGGCTCTGGAGGGAATACTGGAATGGCTGGAGAATGTTTTTCCAGCCTTAATAATTCCAAAATTCCATGGAAAAATCCCTGCTCCAAGCCAGAATTCTGATATTCTTTTTTTTTTTTTTGGGACACACAGGGGACACCCAGCTCCAGGGGAGGCTCTGGAGGATCTTTTCCAACTTTAATAATTCTAAAATTCCATGGAAAATCCCTGTTCTGAGCCAGAATTCTGATATTCCCATTGTTGGGATCCACATGGGACACCCAGATCCAGAGGAAATGCTGGCATGGGTGGAGGATCTTTTCCAACTTTAATAATTCTAAATAATAATAATTCTAAATAATAATAATAATAATAATAATAATAATTCTAAAATCCCTGCATTAACCCAGAATTCTGATATTCCCATTGTTGGGACCCACATGGGACACCCAGCTCCAGGGGAGGCTCTGGAGGGAATACTGGAATGGCTGGAGAATTTTTTTCCAGCCTTAATAATTCTAAAATTCCATGGAAAATCCCTGCTCCAAGCCAGAATTCTGATATTCTTTTTTTTTTTTGGACACACAGGGGACACCCAGCTCCAGGGGAGGCTCTGGAGGATCTTTTCCAACTTTAATATTTCTAAAATTCCATGGAAAATCCCTGTTCTGAGCCAGAATTCTGATATTCCCATTGCTGGGATCCACATGGGACACCCAGATCCAGAGGAAATGCTGGCATGGCTGGAGGATCTTTTCCAACTTTAATAATTCTAAATAATAATAATTCTAAATAATAATAATAATAATAATTCTAAAATCCCTGCATTAACCCAGAATTCTGATATTCCCATTGTTGGGACACACATGGGACACCCAGCTCCACAGGGAGGCTCTGGAGGGAATACTGGAATGGCTGGAGAATTTTTTCCAGCCTTAATGATTCTAAAATTCCATGGAAAAATCCCTGCTCCAAGCCAGAATTCTGATACTCTTTTTTTTTGGGACACACAGGGGACACCCAGCTCCAGGGGAGGCTCTGGAGGATCTTTTCCAACTTTAATATTTCTAAAATTCCATGGAAAATCCCTGTTCTGAGCCAGAATTCTGATATTCCCATTGCTGGGATCCACATGGGACACCCAGATCCAGAGGAAATGCTGGCATGGCTGGAGAATTTTTCCAACTTTAATAATTCTAAATAATAATAATAATAATAATAATAATAATAATAATAATAATAATAATAATAATAATAATAATAATAATAATAATAATAATAATTCTAAATAATAATAATTCTAAAATCCCAGCTCCAAGCCAGAATTCTGCTATTCCCACTGCTGGGATATCCAGGGGAATATTCCCTCCCAGCTGCAGAGGGAATGCCAGCATGGCTCCAGCATCTTTTCCAACCTCAGTAATTCCAAATAATTCCCAATAAATTCCTGAAAAGCTTGTGTGTCCACTGAGTTCCAAAACCCAATAATTCCTGGGAATTCTCTCTCTCACTGAGTGCCCAGGACAGGTTTAATTCCAAATTCTGGAATTCTCTCTCAGGGACAGGTTTAATTCCCAAATCTGAATTCCTCTCACCTGAGTGCTTAGACAGGTTTAATCCAACTGGAATTCTCTCACCTGAGTCCCAAATATCCAATAAATTCCTGAAAACTCTCTCTCACCTGAGTTCAAAATTAAAAATTCCTGGAATGCTGTCTCACCTGAGTGCTCAGACAGGTTTAATCCCAAATTCCTGGAATTCCTCTCATCTGAGTGCTCAGGACAGTTTAATTCAATCTGGAATTCTTCTCTCTACCTGAGTGCTTAGGACAGGTTTAATTCCCAAATTCTGGAATTCTCTCTCTCACCTGAGTTCCCAAATAATTCCCAATAAATTCCCTGGCAATGCTGTCTCACTGAGTTCCATTAATCCAAATTCCTGAACTTCTCTCACTGAGTGCCTCAGGACAGGTTTGACCTCAAATTCCCTGAATTCTCTCCTCACCTGAGGCTCAGGGACAGGTTTAATTCCACCCCTGGGAAATCTTCTCAGGACAGGTTTAATTCCCAAATCTCTGGGAATTCTCTCTCTCACCTGAGTGCCTCAGGACAGGTTTAATTCAATAAATTCCCTGGGAATGCTGTATCTCACCTGAGTTCTAAATAATTCCCAATAAATTCCCTGGGAATTCCCTCACCTGAGTTCCCAAATACCCTAATAAATTCCCTGAATTCTCTCTCTCACCTGAGTGCTCTCAGGGACAGGTTTAATTCCCAATAAATTCCCTGGGAATTCTCTCACCTGAGTGCTCTCAGGGACAGGTTTAATTCCCAAATTCCCTGGGAATTCTCTCTCTCTCACCTGAGTGCTTTCAGGGACAGGTTTAATTCCCAAATTCCCTGGGAATTCTCTCTCTCAGGGACAGGTTTGATTCCCAAATTCCCTGGGAATTCTCTCTCTCTCACCTGAGTGCTTTCAGGGACAGGTTTAATTCCCAAATTCCCTGGGAATTCTCTCTCTCACCTGAGTGCTCTCAGGGACAGGTTTAATTCCCAAATTCCCTGGGAATTCTCTCTCTCAGGGACAGGTTTAATTCCCAAATTCCCTGGGAATTCTCTCTCTCACCTGAGTTCCCAAATAATTCCCAATAAAATTCCCTGGAAAAGCTCTCTCTCACCTGAGTTCCCAAATAATTCCCAATAAATTCCCTGGGAATTCTCTCTCTCACCTGAGTGCTTTCAGGGACAGGATTAATTCCCAAATTCCCTGGGAATTCTCTCTCTCTCACCTGAGTGCTTTCAGGGACAGGTTTAATTCCCAAATTCCCTGGGAATTCTCTCTCTCACCTGAGTGCTTTCAGGGACAGGTTTAATTCCCAAATTCCCTGGGAATTCTCTCTCTCTCACCTGAGTGCTCTCAGGGACAGGTTTAATTCCCAAATTCCCTGGGAATTCTCTCTCTCACCTGAGTGCTTTCAGGGACAGGTTTAATTCCCAAATTCCCTGGGAATTCTCTCTCTCACCTGAGTGCTTTCAGGGACAGGTTTAATTCCCAAATTCCCTGGGAATTTTCTCTCACCTGAGTGCTCTCAGGGACAGGTTTAATTCCCAATAAATTCCCTGGGAATGCTGTGTCTCACCTGAGTTCCCAAATAATTCCCAATAAATTCCCTGGGAATTCTCTCTCTCTCACCTGAGTGCTCTCAGGGACAGGTTTAATTCCCAAATTCCCTGGGAATTCTCTCTCTCAGGGACAGGTTTAATTCCCAAATTCCCTGGGAATTCTCTCTCTCACCTGAGTGCTTTCAGGGACAGGTTTAATTCCCAAATTCCCTGGGAATTCTCTCTCTCAGGGACAGGTTTAATTCCCAAATTCCCTGGGAATTCTCTCTCTCAGGGACAGGTTTAATTCCCAAATTCCCTGGGAATTCTCTCTCTCTCACCTGAGTGCTTTCAGGGACAGGTTGGTGATGGAGGTGCACGAGGCCAGGTCCAGGTGCCTGAGTTTGGAGCAGAACTTGCTGAGGCTGGTGCAGGTCCTGGAAGGGACATAAAGGGGAAAATCCTGCACTGGATTCAGCCCCAACCATGGTGGGAATAAAGAAATCTGGGATTTGGAATTTTCTGCTTTGTCTGAGGACACTGAGGCCTTGGAGAAAGCTCCAAATTGGAGTGATGGAGGTAAAAAAAATGGAGTTAAATGCAGTTAAATAAAAGTTTACATTAAAAAGTTTAAATAAAAGATTTCACAGGGTGAAGGGTTTGGAATTTGGGGTTTTTAGAATCCAAACAGAATATAGTAAAATAATAATACAGATAATAGAATATAATAATAATATAGATAATATAGAATATAAAATACAGAATATAAAATATATAAAATATGTAAAATATATAAATATTTAAAATACTATATATAATGATATAATTATATTTATATTTTATATCATATTTATGACTATAAATATAAATAATATAAATATAATATAAATATATATGTAATATATAAACTTATATATATAAATATATATATAAAATATAGAATATAGAATATAAAAGATAGAATATAGTAATATAGAATATAAAAGGTGGAATATAAAATAATATAAAAGAATTATAAAAGATGGAATACAGAATATAGAATATAAAAGGTAGAATATAAAAGATAGATTATAAAATATAGAATATAAAATATAGAATATAAAAGAATATAAAATATAGAATATAAAATATAGATTGTAGTGATATTATAATAATATAGATTATAGTAGTAAAGGCATGGGACAATATAGAATATAAAATATAAAATATAGAAACAGGTATGGGACAAAATGGGAATTTTTGGCTGTTGTCTTTTTCTGTTTTTTTCCTTCTTCATGATTCCAGGCAGTATTTTTGGTTGGATACTTAGTGCTGCACTGAGGGTCACAGAAATTTGGTTCTTGAGTCAAAAGTACAAAAGAATATTTTAATTTTTGTAACAAATAATAAAGATATTATTTAATTATATATATATAAAAAATTATATGTTATATATGTAATTTTTATATATAATATATATTAAATATTAAAATAATATACTTATATTTAAATTTATAATATAATTTATTATAAATAATTTAATTTATAATATTTATAAATATTTATAAATATTTATAATATTTATATAATAAATTTATTTATAAATATTTATTTATAAATATTTATAAATATTTATAATATTTATAATTTATTATAAAAATTAAATTTATAAATATAATATATTATATATATATTATATATAATTTTATATAATATATATTATATATAAATAATATATATTTATAATTAAATTTATAATATAATTTATTATAAATACTTTATAATATTTATAAATATTTATAATATTTATATTATAAATTTCTTTATAAATATGTATAATATTTATAATTTAAATTTTTGTAATTTATTATACATATTAGATTTATAAATATAATCTATTATATTTATATAAAATTTTTAAATATATATATAAATTTTTTAATAAAAAAATTTTATAATAAATAATTTTTTAGCATGGAAAAACCCCAAACCTGGTTTGTTTTGGTTGTTTGTTTATTTTTTGTTTTTTTTTTTTTTTTGGGAGGAGTTTTACTCACGTGTCTGTGATCTTGGTACAACCATTGAGGTTCAACACTTCAATGTTCCTGCAGTTCTGGGCAAAGGTCCTGAAAAAAAAAAAAATTGGATTTGTCAGGAAATGGAATTGCAGGTGGTTTGAAATCAAGTTTTTAAGCAATGTGCAATCTCAAATAGATTTAAGAAGGAAATAGAGAAAATGAAGAAGGAAATCAAGAGAATCAAAAGAATCAAGAAAGAAAAAAATGAATCAAGAAAATCAGGATGAAAATCAAGAAAGAAGAAAATCAAGATGAAAATCAAGATGAAAATCAAGATGAAAATCAAGATGAAAATAAAGATGAAAATAAAGATGAAAATAAAGATGAAAATAAAGAAGAAAATCAAGAAGAAAATCAGGATGAAAATTCAGAATAAAATCAGGAATAAAATCACGATGAAAAAAATCAAGAAAGAAGAAAATCAGGATGAAAATCAAGAGGAAAATCAGGATGAAAATCAAGAGGAAAATCAGGATGAAAATCAAGAAAGAAGAAAATCAGGATGAAAATTCAGAAGAAAATCAGGATGAAAATCAAGAAAGAAGAAAATCAAGATGAAAATCAGGATGAAAATCAGGATGAAAATTCAGAATTAAATCAGGAATAAAATCACAATGAAAAAAAATCAAGAAAGAAGAAAATCAGGATGAAAATCAAGAGGAAAATCAGGATGAAAGTCACAATGAAAATCAAGAAAAAAAAATCAAGAAAGAAGAAAATCCAGAAGGATCAAAAGAAGGAAATAACCAAGAATAAAAGAATCAAGAAAATCAAGAAAAATCAAAAAGAAAAGTAGGAAGGAAATCAGTAAAAAAGAAAGGGATTGAGAAAGAATAATCAAGAAAATCAAGGAGAAAAATCAAGAAAATCAAAAGAATCAAGAAAATCAGGATGAAAATCCAGAAGGATCAAAAGAAGGAAATAACCAAGAATAAAAGAATCAAGAAAAATCAAGGAGAAAAATCAAGGAGAAAAATCAATGGCAAATTAAAATTGTAAAAAAAGGCAAATTATAAAAATGGCAAATTAAAATTGTAAAAAAGGCAAATTATAAAAATGGCAAATTATATTAAAAAAATGGCAAATTATATAATTAAAAAAGGCAAATTATATTATAAAAAAGGCAAATTAAATGGTAAAAATGGCAAAATAAATGGTAAAAATATGAATGAAATAATAAAAATTTGATTAATTAAATGATAAATTCAATGAAAAGTGAAGAATCTCTGTCACTGCTCTCCAGGTTTGGACACCCCGAGGGTCTCCCACCCAAAATGGGGATAAATCCTGGATTTTCAGCATTTTAAACTGGGGATAAATTTTGGATTTGCAGGAGTTATAATGGATATAAATTCAGGATTTTCAGGAGTTATACTGGGGACAAATCCAGGATTTTCAGAATTTATAATGGATATAAATTCTGGATTTGCAGGATTAAAACTGGGATAAATTCTGGATTTTCAGGAGTTATAATGGGGATAAATTCTGGATTTTCATGAGTTATAATGGATATAAATTCAGGATTTGCTGCAGTTATAATGGGGTTAAATTCTGGATTCTCAGGAGTTACAATGAGGATAAATTCTGGATTTTCACAAGTCTAAAATGGATATAAATTCTGGATTTTCAGGAGTTACAATGAGGATAAATTCTGGATTTTCAGGAGTCACAATGGATATAAATTCTGGATTTTCAGAAGTTATAATGGGTATAAATTCAGGATTCTCAGGAGTCCCAATGGGTATAAATTCAGGATTCTCAGGAGTTATAATGGATATAAATTCAGGATTTTCAGGAGTTACAATGGGTATAAATTCAGGATTTTCAGCAGATATAAATTCAGGATTTTCAGGAGTTATACTGGAGATAAATTCTGGATTCTCAGGAGTTATAATGGGGATAAATTCTGGATTTTCAGCAGATATAAATTCAGGATTCTCAGGAGTTATAATGGATATAAATTCAGGATTTTCAGGAGTTATAATGAGGATAAATTCTGTATTTGCAGGAGTTATACTGGGTATAAATTCAGGATTCTCAGGAGTTATAATGGATATAAATTCAGGATTTTCAGGAGTTACACTGGAGATAAATTCAGGATTTTCAGGAGTTATACTGGAGATAAATTCAGGATTTTCAGGAGTTATACTGGAGATAAATTCAGGATTCTCAGGAGTCCCAATGGATATAAATTCAGGATTTTCAGGAGTTACAATGGGTATAAATTCTGGATTTTTCAGGAGTTACACTGGAGATAAATTCTGGATTTTCAGGAGTTATACTGGAGATAAATTCAGGATTTTCAGGAGTTATACTGGAGATAAATTCAGGATTCTCAGGAGTCCCAATGGATATAAATTCAGGATTTTCAGGAGTTACAATGGGTATAAATTCAGGATTTTCAGCAGATATAAATTCAGGATTTTCAGGAGTTACACTGGAGATAAATTCAGGATTTTCAGGAGTTATAATGGATATAATTTCAGGATTTTCAGGAGTTACACTGGAGATAAATTCTGGATTTTCAGGAGTTATAATGGATATAATTTCAGGATTTTCAGGAGTTACACTGGAGATAAATTCAGGATTTTCAGGAGTTATAATGGATATAAATTCTGGATTCTCAGGAGTTACAATGAGGATAAATTCTGGATTTTCAGGAGTCACAATGGATATAAATTCTGGATTTTCAGAAGTTATAATGGGTATAAATTCAGGATTCTCAGGAGTTATACTGGGTATAAATTCAGGATTTTCAGGAGGTTTAATGGGGATAAACTCAGGATTTTCAGGAGTTGCAATGGATACAAATTCTGGATTTTCAGGAGTTATAATGGATATAAATTCAGTATTTGCAGGAGTTATACTGGGTATAAATTCAGGATTCTCAGGAGTCCCAGTGGATATAAATTCAGGATTTGCAGGAGTTATAATGGGGATAAATTCTGGATTTGCACAAGTTTAAAATGGGTATAAATTCAGGATTTGCAGGAGTTACAATGGGTATAAATTCTGGATTTGCAGGAGTTATACTGGGTATAAATTCAGGATTCTCAGGAGTCCCAATGGGTATAAATTCTGGATTTTCAGGAGTCACAATGGGTATAACTTCAGGATTCTCAGGAGTCCCAGTGGGTATAAATTCAGGACTCTCAGGAGTTATAATGGATATAAATTCAGGATTCTCAGGAGTTATACTGGAGATAAATTCAGGATTTGCATGAGTTATAATGGATATAAATTCTGGATTCTCAGGAGTTATACTGGGTATAAATTCAGGATTTTCAGCAGATATAAATTCAGGATTCTCAGGAGTCCCAGTGGGTATAAATTCAGGATTTGCAGGAGTTATAATGAGGATAAATTCTGTATTTGCAGGAGTTATACTGGGTATAAATTCAGGACTCTCAGGAGTTATAATGGAGATAAATTCTGGATTCTCAGGAGTTATAATGGGGATAAATTCTGGATTTTCAGCAGATATAAATTCAGGATTCTCAGGAGTTATAATGGATATAAATTCAGGATTTTCAAGAGTTACAATGGGTATAAATTCAGGATTTTCAGCAGATATAAATTCAGGATTTTCAGGAGTTATACTGGAGATAAATTCTGGATTCTCAGGAGTTATAATGGGGATAAATTCTGGATTTTCAGCAGATATAAATGCAGGATTCTCAGGAGTTATAATGGATATAAATTCAGGATTTTCAGGAGTTACAATGGGTATAAATTCAGGATTTTCAGCAGATATAAATTCAGGATTCTCAGGAGTTACACTGGAGATAAATTCAGGATTTTCAGGAGTTATACTGGGTATAATAAATTCAGATTTCTGTACCTCAAGGCATTGTCCCCCACGCCCTGGCAGCCCCTCAGGCTCAGCTTCCTCAGGAACCCCCCACATCTCTTGGAAATGTTCTCCACCACTCGGCCCTGGGGAGACACAGCAGCCACTGAGAACCCAAAAACTGACCAACATCATCTGAGCAAACTGGGCTGGGGGAAACCTGCCTGAAAACAATTCAAAGGTACAAGAAGGGAGTTAATTAAATCACTGAAACTGAAATAATCCATTTGCTGTCGTTTTTTGTTTGCTCAGCTGGGCTCTTGCAATGGGAAAAGATGAAACTAGTGAGAAATATAAGCAACAAAAAATGGGATTATTCCCAGAAATCATTTGTATTGTCACTGATAGAAAAGTTCAGGGTGAGGAAGACTCATTTTACTTCCTCCTTCTAAGACCTCTCCCCATGAAAACAACCCCAGACTTAATTTAAGAAATCAATCAATGCTTAATAACTACTCAAGCTAATTACCATTACAAGGGAGGGGCTGTTATTTTAAATATGTATGTTTGAATCCTTTAATAAATATAAATATAAATATAAATATAAATATAAATATAAATATAAATATAAATATAAATATAAATATAAATATAAATATAAATATAAATATAAAATAACTATAAATATAATCTAAATCTAAATATAAATATAAATATATACAAATATAACTATACATATAAATAGTATAATATAAATATAATATAAATATGAATATAACTATAATATAAATATAACTATAATATAACTATAAATATAAATATAAATATAAATAATATAACTATAAATATAACTAATATAATATAACTATTATATAACTATAATATAAATATGAATATAACTATAACTATAACTATAAATATAACTATAAATATAACTATAAATATAACTATAAAGTATAAATATAAATATAAATATAAATATAAATATAAATATAAATATAAATATAAATATAAAATATATTTAATACATTTTAAAATTTAATAAATAGACTTTGTAATCAGCTGTGATTTTGCAGTATTAGAGGATTACCTCACCCCTGAATAAACATTCATTTTCTAACTTCAAATTTTTAAAGAAGGGGAGAGGAGCTGCACCCCAGATTTCCCAGCACAGCCAAGGGAAAAACTCCAATTTCTGCTCAGAACAGAGAGGAACAGAACCAGCCCAAGGGTTTTGTTCCTGCAGGAAAAGGGACTCAGGAAAAGGGATTCAACCATTTCTTCTCCAGAGTTTTCCAGAAAATGTCAATTTTCAAATTTCAAATCTGGATTCAAAGAGCCCATTACAGGATTTAACAGACAGGATTCACCTTTCCCTGAGACTAAAGGGAAAAACCACCAGAAAATTTCAATTTAAAAATTTCAAATCTGGATCCAAAGAGCCCATTGCAGGATTTACCTTTCCATGAGATCAAAGGGTAAAAGCATCAGAAAATTTCAATTTAAAATTACAAATCTTGATCCAAAGACCCCATTGCAGGATTTACCTTTCCCTGGGACTAAAGGGTAAAACCACCAGAAAATTTCAATTTTTACATTTCAAATCTGGATCCAAAGAGCCCATTACAGGATTTACCTTTCCCCTGGTTTGTATTCCCAGGAACCCTGAGAACTTCACCCTCAGACCCTGCTGAGGTTATTATTATTATTATTATTATTATTATTATTATTATTATTATTATTATTATTACTATTATTATTATTATTTTAACACTTTCCTGCAAAATCCTGGATGGATTTCCCACAAGGTGGGAACTTTCACTCTGGGTACCACAAATTAAAGCCACACATTCCCCATTTCCCTCCCCAAATATGAAATATTCCCAATTTCCTTTCTCCAAGGTGTTTTAAACAGGATAAAACATCCTGATAAGAGATTTAAAGATTGTTTTTTTTTCCCTTTTCCTGCTTAAGGCAATTTGAATTTTCAGCTCCATCCCCACTGGTGCTGCTGAATCCACACCCCACAGGTTCAGCTGCATCTTTTAGGGACAATTTGGACCCAAATCATCTTCAATTTCAATTTTTGGTATTAAAGACACATTAAATATTTCAGACATTTACTCCTCATGTTCTTATCTGAGTGCAAGCTTCAATTCACTTCCATGCAAGCAGCATTTTTTCCCCCAAAAAAAATTCTACTAATTTCTACTTTTCTACTAATTTCTCTTTCCAGAACAGACAAAAAAAAAAACTTTCCTTCCATGACCACCTTTAATTCTTGCTGGGGATGCAGAATTGTGTCCATTTTCAAAAGCTGAATGAATTGCCAAGACTCTCAAAGACTCCCTGAAGCTGAAGAACTGAAATTAATGATTTCAGTCTCCAGGGAAGGAAGAAAGGGTTCCACTGGGAGGATTAATCCATTTTAGGCTGTAATTACATTTGAACAAGAAAAAATGGGTTTGTGTGTCACTTGATTGTACCTCAATGTCCCTCTGGAAATCAAACAGGTCAATTCTCTGCCAGTTGCTGCCATCCAGGGCCAGAACATTCCATGCCTTTATTGGGGGGAAAAAATGGAAATATGTGGTTAATATGAAAGAAAAAAAAACCAAAAACCAAAAAAACAAAAAAAAAAAAAAACAACCAAAAACAACAAAAAAAAAAAATATATTTATATATATATATATAAAGGTCAGTGGGGATTTAATCACAGTTTGTTCCTTTGAGAAAATATTCTGTCCTAGGTGGGAAAGCAACAGGGAGAGATGGGCAGGGTCCCTCAGAATTCAGAATTCCAAATTTCCAAATCCCCCAAAGCTGCTCCCACCCCCTGGATTTCAGCTGGGAGCTCCTTCCCTGCCCAGCCTGGGTTATTCTGGAATGCCCACACATCACTCAGGGCATTTTAAAATGCAATTTATGATGATTAAGCAACTTTTTTTAAAAATTCCAATGTTGTTCTTGGGATAGAAGAAAAGTAAAAGTAAGCAAAGGCATCAAAACTAATAAAATACCTGAAAATCTGTACTCAGATATACCACACAGAGTATTTTTAAATGCAATTAATGATGTTTAAGCAACAGTTTTTTAAAAAAATCCAATGTTGTTCTTGGGATATAAGAAAAATAAAAGTAGGCAAAGACTTACTTTTAATAAAATTTAATACAATTAAAATTTAATTTTTAATAAAATTTAATAAAAGACCTGAGTTCCCTGTCACCTGAGTTATTCAGGTGACAACTGAAATACCCAGACACCACACAGAGGATTTTTAAATGCAATTAATGATGTTTAAGCAACTTTAAAAAAAAAATTCCAATGTTGTTCTTGGGATATAAGAAAAATAAAAGTAGGCCAAGACTTACCTTTAATAAAATTTAATAAAATTTAAATTTAATTTAATTTTTAATAAAATTTAATAAAAGACCTGATTCAGATAAGAAGAAAAACAGGGATCTCACAATTTCCTGGATTACAAATTCAGGAAATGTGAATCTTGTTCTTCAAGATCTTTCACCCCATGCATTCTCAGTATGGGAGCATATGCTAGGGATTTTGAAATTACAGTAGTTTTTTCAAGTTCACAAAGGATGTTTAAGCAATTTTTTTAAACTTTTTTTTTAAATTCCAATGTGCTCAGAGTAATTAAATCAGTGTTGGCTGAGGAATTGTCCCAAGCAAATATTCCAAGGTGGGTTTCATTCACTGAAGGATAAGAACAACCCCTCACTTTTATTTCCATGCTTACTCCAACTACAGCCAAGGAGAAAATGAGCTTTTATTGATTGTGCAGCATCTTTGTGAATCAGAATTCCTGAATTTCCACTAAAATCCACAGGATTTGTTGGGATTTCAGCAGGGTGAGCTCTCTGTACAAACCCAGAATGAGGGGAGAGCTCTGGATAAAGTCTCAGCCCCCCTGCCCTTTGTACCTGGGACACTGGGAAATGCAATTCCAGCCTGGAATTCCCCTGGAGTGGTGCTATGGGAATTTTCCAGGATTTCCAGAGGACAATAAATAAACACAAAGCTGGAGAGGGAGGATTGGGACCCAAATGCAACCCCCTAAAATCCAGCAGGAAGGAGGAAAATTCTTACCCTGGAAACTTGAGCACAACGACACAGAGTGACCACATCCAGGAAAGAGAAAATTCTGGAAGAAATCAGAGATACCTGATTGGTTATTGACATTTCAAACAAAGGGGATGTGGAAAACAAAGAGGGGGAGGGAAAAAAAAAAAAAAAAAAAAAGGACTGGGACAGCAAAACTTCTTTGTGATTCAGCTGAAAGCTGAACTGTGAAAGGAAGTGCAGAGGCAGCAGTTCCCAAATGGAAACAAAAGAGCAGGGGAACAAAACTCCCACCTTGGAGGGGTCCTGACCCCAAATCACCCCAAGTGACCCTGGGGAGCCCCAGACAGAGCCAGGGAGCAGCAGCAGGGATGAGGGGCTGGCTCTGGGCTGCACAGGAGGGACCCCAGTACCCCAACACCTCCAGCAGCAGCTCCCAAAAATGGGAGTGTAACACCCATTGCCAAATCCCAAAAATGGGCAGTGCCTCCCCCATTGCCAAATCCCAAAAATGGGAGTGTAACACCCATTGCCAAATCCCAAAAATGGGCAGTGCCTCCCATTGCCAAATCCCAAAAATGGGCAGTGAAACACCCCATTGCCAAATCCCAAAAATGGGAGTGTAACACCCATTGCCAAATCCCAAAAATGGGAGTGCAACACCTCATTGCCAAATCCCAAAAATGGGCAGTGCCTCCCCCATTGCCAAATCCCAAAAATGGGCAGTGCCTCCCTCATTGCCAAATCCCAAAAATGGGCAGTGAAACACCCCATTGCCAAATCCCAAAAATGGGAGTGTAACACCCATTGCCAAATCCCAAAAATGGGAGTGCAACACCTCATTGCCAAATCCCAAAAATGGGCAGTGCCTCCCCCATTGCCAAATCCCAAAAATGGGAGTGCAACACCCCCATTGCCAAATCCCAAAAATGGGCAGTGAAACACCCCATTGCCAAATCCCAAAAATGGGCAGTGCCATCCCTCAATACCAGATCCCAAAATTGTGCAATGCCATCCCCCATTACCAAATCCCAAAAATGGGCAGTGCCATCCCTCAATACCAGATCCCAAAATTGTGCAATGCCATCCCCCATCACCAAATCCCAAAAATTGGCACTGCCATCCCCAGGATGGATGCAGGAAGCACCAAACCCATGGAAAATTCCCAAGACATCAATAATGGATAAAATTCAATGGGATTATAAAATTCAATGTCATGATAAAATTCAATGGGATGATAAAATTCAATGTCACTTTTTAGTTTATGGTTATTCAAACAATTGTGTCCCAAAAGAGATGAGGTCAAGCAGAGGGTGGGAGGACATCAAGGTCTTGTTCCCTTTGGGAACAATTATAAAACTGGAGTTTTTATAAAGATAATACAAGAGTTCAACCACAATATGCTTTAATATTTTAATTTCATATTTTCAGCTTGAAGGCTACCTGAATGAGAAGGCAAATGTTGTCAGCCACAAGCACCCTGAGAAGCAGGGATGGCAAAAGCCCTTCAATATTGGGGGAAAAGGCTGTTCCTGCAGATGATTAATCAGATTATTTATCAGAATGCAGATTATTTATCAGAACACTGATGCTAAGGGTACCACACAGCAGCATTGAGGTCAATCAGGAGGAACAGCCACGTTCCCTCCTGTGCTCAGGCACTTCCCAGGGATCCTCAGGGATCCAAGCAGCTCAAATGTTCAAATCCAAGGAGTTCAAGGCACTTCTGATCTTATCATGAGATAAATGTGACAGTGATGTGCTGGGGAGAAGCTCTGGAGAAGAGCCCAGTGCACTTTAACACTGTCTGGAACCCCAAATTCTGCATTTCAGAGCAGTTCCATCCTCCCTGCCTGCAGACAAGGCTCCCCCTCAGCCCCAGGTCATTTTTTGGTGTCCAAGGGTTTATTCAGCACCATGTCCATGCACAACACCACCAGCAAAGCCTGGGAAATGAGAGAAACTGGGGAAAATTCTCATTTTCAAATTCCTGTCATAGGAGTAAATCAAACTTCAAATTCTGCAGGTCACTCTGGAAGTTTTCTCTATTTTCATTAAAATTCCCTACTCCATGGGAATCCCAGATTGTTAATGACAACCTCATCCCACTATCAGGGCTGGGGGATCTGGAATAAATTATAAATTATAAATTCTCTTCCACTTCCTGCTCCTCCCTTCCCAGCCTGCCCACACACCACAGGGATTCACCCTGGCCAATCCCTCACCCCATCCCTTCCCCAGCACTGAGATCTCAGCTCTGAGGAGCTCCAGAGATTTCTCCAGAGTTCCCTCAGCTCCTCCTGCACTTCTCCAAGACCCTGAGTCCACCATTCAGCAGAATCAGGCAGCAAAAAAAAAGGATTTTTTTCACAGCAGGCACTCCTTGGTTGTGGATTTTCACCATTTCAGAACTGGATCCAGGAAGAGCAGCAGGAGCACAGGTAAAGTCCTGCCTGAGAATTCCCCTGCAGCCCTGAGGATGACATTTTCCCTCTCCAAAGAACTGCTGGACAACATTAAACTACCCCAAACCTCACAAAAAAGCAGTGGCTGAGCAGCAGCAGAAGGTTGATCAGCACCACTTGAATGATTTTTCCCAATTCTGCATTAACAGGCCCAAAGGCACCGTGCTGGGACATTTCTTTTTCCACCCAAACAGGATCCCTGTCCTGCTCTCAGCTGCCTGATGAGCCCTTTTACATCAACCTTTTTATTCTTCAGAGTCAACAGTGGAGGAAATAATCCACAAAATTAACTTTATCATCAAACAGTGATCACAGATGAAGGCAGACTGAGCTTCCCAAACAAGAATTAAACTGGAATTGCAGCAGATTAAACTGTCTCACTGCAAAGGGATTCCCTGTGTGGATGATTTTGTCTGAACAGCTCAGCTCTGCATAATTTGGGTAAAACACAATCACTTTGAGCAATTTTCAGGTTTCAACCTCTTAATCCACTCAGGGGTTTCTAGGACTCCTCACTTTCCCACTGCTGCCCTAATTAGATTAGGGTCAGGACTCTCATGAAATCCCTGCATGCTGCAGGCTCCAGCAGTGAGGAGCTTAAGCCTCCAACCTTCTAAAATTATCCACACCCATTTCTGCCAGTGACCCTCCCACCATCCTGGGTTGGGCTGACGTGGCCAGAAATGTGAATTCTGTCACATCTGTTAAACCAGGTTGGGCAGTGCCCCTGATCTCCTGGCACACATTATCTGCTCATGGGGCAGCTTTAAACCAGCTGGGGCAATCATCTTTATCTTCCCACAGCCCATCCTCCCTCCAGGAGAGATCTCCTGTTCATGGCCACTGAGTCCCAGGGCATGGCTGATAAAATTCCATCATCCCATGGGAGATGCTCCAGCCAGGGGAGGAGCCAAACATTTCCTACCCAGATAAAAACTGACATTTGGAACACCAGAGCAGCCTTTGCCACTGGATCCCAGAGGAAAACCAGACCCTTCCACATCATCCCTGGAGCTTCAGAGGAAACTGCCCCTTCTCCAGGAGCACTGCTCCAGCTGAGCCACATCTGCCACTGCAGGAGGATGCAGCCACCATGGAATGGGACTGTGCCAACACCCTGACTGACTGACGGGTGTCAGCTTGGATTCTGACTCTGGCAGGGTTTGGGATTGTTCTTTGTAACCCTGCATTTCTATTTTAATTTTCCTAGTAAAGAACTGTTATTCCTAATTCCCATATCTTTGCCTGAGATCCCCTTCATTTCACAATTATAATAATTTGGAGGGAGGGATTTTACATTCTCCATTTCAAAGAGAAGCTTCTGCCTTTATTGGCAAACACCTGTCCCTTCAAAGCAGGACACAATCCCAGCTCAGTTCCAGCTCCCAGGGGCTGGGCAGGGGCACAGAGAGCACAGCCCTGCTGCCAGCTCAGCTCTGCTGGGCACAGCTCCAGCTGCTGAGGGATAAAGCAGTGTGTGGGCATGGGCTGGGCAGGGGCAGGTGTTGCAGTCAGTGAGTCAGAGGTCTCTCTGAAGAATTCAGAGAGAAATCAGAGTGCAAGGATTGAATTAAAGCCTCTGGATGGATTGAAGTACATTAAGCCACTCACACATAAAGTAGACATTTAAGTAGAAGTAAATCAGTAATTTTAGACTGAGTTCTAATGCTTTTAGTAAGTGAAAGGTTTCAAATGCCAGAGTAGCAGATTTCTAGTGAAGGCTGAAACACACTGATACCTTCAATAGAGGCTCCAAGCCCACAGTTGCAAACAAGACTTAAACATAACAGAGCTATAGTGAGAATATTGCTGACATTGTTCAGATAGAACAGGACAGGTTGTATGTGTAGTTCTATACATACCCTGGTGTGCTAAGAAATTGGAATTCTTGGTTAAAGAGAGGTACTTCAAGCTTGTACCTTAGCTTGTTAAGAAAATCCTGTATAAGAGTGTGTACTGGGGAGAGTTGCTGCTTTTAGCCACAGGCAGGGGCTGGGCATGGGCAGAGCACAGAGTCAAAGCTGCTCAGGCCAGGAGAGAGCCTCCAAGTGCCTGAGCTGCCTGTGACCCAGCAGGGACAGCTGAACTGTGCACTGAGCTCTGTGCAGAACTGAATTCTCTGTGTGAACTCTCAATTCCTGCAGCCTGAGCTGCTCCAGGCCAAGCAGGAGCTCTGCAGCAGCCCCATGGCAGTGCCAGCTCCTTCAGGAGGGCAGCAGACACCCCCTCTGGCTGGGGAAATCCAGCTTTGGGGCTGGGGGGTGGCTCCCAGCACTGGCAGCAGCCTCAGGGAAGGAAAGCAGTGGGAATGCAGGGAAATGGGGACAGGCTGCACCTCTGGGGACACAGGCACAGCTGGAGCCACCAGGGATTCACCACTGGGAGTCACCGAGGCATACCCTGCCCCAGGGGGGAGGCAGGGGAGGGAATTCTGCTTTTTGCTGCTTTGGCTGATTGCTGTGTGTGTGTGAAGGGACAGCAGCTCCAGAAGTGTCCCCTCCTGGCTCTCAGGTGGCAGGGGACAAAGCTGGAGCAGTGCCAGGACATGGATTGGAGCACTCTGGGACAGTGGGAGGTGTCCCTGCCATGGACACTGCATGGGCTTTAAAGCCTGTCCCAGCCCAAACATCATTCCATGAATTCTGCTGGACAATTGGAGAAGGATTTGAGGCAGGAACAGGGAAGGGCCTGCATGGAGCAGGGAATTCCACCAGGACAAGCCCCTGCCCTGTGGGAATCTGTGTCCTGCTGTCTCTGATCATCCCAACCTGCTGCAGAGCAGGGAACTGCTCAGGATGAGGGGAAATCAGGAGTTGATAAATGTTTAAAGCTCATAAGTAATGGTTTGGAGAGCTGGAATTCACTGTTAGCATACTGCAAAAATTAATGACTGTGCATTGACAGTGCAGCCTTTGACAGAGAGGCCTGGATGGGTTTTCTGTGGGAACCTCCTGTAAATGGGTGTCACTGTGTGCAGGACAAAGGCTGGTGTGTTTGGGCACTGCTCTGTGAAGTCCTGTCCCTGCTCCAGGCACTCTCACACAGCTTTGGGGTCCCCTGGGTGTGGAGTGAAAGCTGCACTTGGGCAAAATAAAGAGGAGGAGGGTGTGAAGGAGGAGAGCAGCAGCCCTGGGAGGTGCTGTACCTTCACCCACAGCAATGAGCCAAACCTCAGCCTCTGGCTCCACTCAGGGTCATTCCACTTCCATCTATCAGAAACCTCAGCCTGGCTCTGCTCCTGGGGAGCCCAATGCCCTCACACCCCTCCCTCCCCTGAAATCCATGCAAAATCCCATTTACATTCCATCACCCAACCTTTTTCTCCCATTCCCAGTGCCACACAGACTCCCTGCCCCACCCACCAGGGCTCTTCACAACCTGTCCCCAGCCTAGCCCTGTCTTGTCACCTCTGCACAGGGACAAACCCCAGGCTTGTTGCACCTGCTCCCATCAGAAAAGTCACCCCAGAAAAGTCACCCCAGAAAAGCCACCCCAGAAAATCCAGAAACACAATTTTTTGCTCCACATCCCAGCCATGGCTCAGGACAAGCACAGCAGCTGCAAAGCCCTGTGCAAACTCCTCCAGAGCAGGTTGTGACTCCATCCTGCTCCTCTCACAGGTGCCCCTCACTCCCAGGTTCTGGTTTCACACAGGGATCTCCACACCCATGGACAATAATTTCCTGTGTCCCAATCCCAAATATCCACCCTGGCAGCAGGGAGGGCTCTAACAGGCACACACTGTGCTCTGGGGTGAGGAATGCTGGAAGAAAAGAGATGGAAACAGGTGGGAAACACCAACAGAACCAGGTGGGAAACACCAACAGAACCAGGTGGGAAATCCCAACGGAACCAGGTGGGAAATCCCAATGGAACCAGGTGGGAAACACCAACAGAACCAGGTGGGAAATCCCAATGGAACCAGGTGGGAAACACCAACAGAACCAGGTGGGAAACACCAGTGGAACCAGGTGGGAAACACCAGTGGAACCAGGTGGGAAATCCCAGTGGAACCAGGTGGGAAACACCAGTGGAACCAGGTGGGAAACACCAGTGGAACCAGGTGGGAAATCCCAGTGGAACCAGGTGGGAAACACCAGTGGAACCAGGTGGGAAACACCAGTGGAACCAGGTGGGAAACAGGAGGCCTTCCAGAGGAGGCAGGGCACTGAGAATGAGAGATTCTGATCCCTTTTCCCTGCTCCTTTCACCCCCAAGTGAGCCAGCAGCACTTCTCTGGGTCACACTCCCCTCCCCAGACCTCACTGTCACTGAGTGTTGACAGAACCAGTTTCCTGCAGTGTAACAACGCTGTTGCTGTTAATAATTCAAGCTTCCACCTGCCTCTGCTTTCCCCATTTCTGAGCTCAAAGCACTGACAAACTCAGCTCTGCTTCCAGAGCCCAAAATGAGGGACAACCACCCCCACAGGGGCAGCCAGAGAGGGCAGAATTATCCACACAGACCTTCCAGGACTTTTGAACCCTGACAATCCACAAAGTCTGATGTGTTTGGTGTTTGCCAGGAGCTGAACATCTGGCTCCTATTGACAAGGGACAGCACAAAGTCCACTGGAGTGGAACTGGAGCTGAGGGATTCACTTTTGCTTTAAACTCAACCCCTCAGAGGAGCAGAATCCTGTTCTCCACATCATCCCATCCTCACCAGGAAGATTAATTGAGAGGATCCTCACTCTCATGAAGGACCTGATGCAAAATTCCTCCGTTCACCAATCAGACAAATCATTCAAAACCCCAAAACTTCATCCCATTTAGCACAAACTGCTGACACACAGACCTTTGCCCTGCCTCTCTTTGGGTCTGGCTTTAAGAGTGACCTCACCCAAGCTGCTAATTTGGGAGCAGAGCAGCAAAATCCTGGATGCAAAGACCAACCCACCGGTGTCCAGGGAGGACTCACCGAAGCAGCAGCTCTTTGGGCAGTTTTTTGTTGATGGCAGCTTCATCGTTGTTTGAGAACATCTGCAAACACACAAAAAAATGCCACAATTTAGCCACATTAAAAGGAACAAAGCCAGCTTTGCCCCAGGGAAGAAGTGATTGGGTTACAAGGCTGTTTCCAGGTCTCTGGATCAGTAAATTCCTGACTGATCCACTTTGTGCTGCAGCTTTGCAGCTCCTGCACTGGATCACAGCTGGATGGAGCATCACATCAAAATATCTTCCAACAGGGAGGAGGATGCTCTGTGGAGTGAGAGGTTAAACATGAACTGAGATTTGCAGCAGTGAATTAAATGATAATCATTTGTGCTGTGAGCTGGCTCTGACTGGGGAGGCTCCCTCAGCACTTTTTGGGGTGCACCAAGGCACAGACACAGCAAAACTGGGAGGTTTCACACCCCAAGCACCAGGTCTGGATGGAGGGGAGAGGAACAGGGGTCCAGCAGCCCAAAATATCCACCAAAAAGAGGTGGGAGGTGCAGGTGCAGCAGGGTTGGTTTCTGTGATGGAATAGGTGCTGGTGAAGAGAAAATCAAAGTCTTGCAGAGCCCAGAATGTTCTCCCAGCCCTGAGGAGCTCTGGGACAAACAGGGTTGATTTAAAACCACCAAGAGGAGGGATAATGCTGGGAAAGCTCTTCCAGGGCAACGAGGCCAGAGCTGGTTCTTGTATCCCTCCAAACCCACAGACAACTCCTGATGACATGGAGTGGACTTTGGGACCAGAAAAAGCATCTCAGACACTCTAAAACAAGAGAAAATTCTCTTTTCCAAGGAGTCTCAAAACAGAGAGTGAAGTGTCACAAGGCTCTTGAGAAGAATCTAAATAAAAACAGTTTGAAGATTTGGGATGGTCTTGCCATGGGGAAAATGCAGCATGTCCCAAATATCCAGTCCCTCAGCATGGATCCAATCCCATCCCATCCCAAATATCCTGTCCCTGAGCATGGATCCATCCCATCCCATCCCAAATATCCTGTCCCTCAGCATGGATCCAATCCCATCCCAAAATCCTGTCCTTGAGCATGGATCCAATCCCATCCCATCCCAAATATCCTGTCCCTGAACATGGATCCAATCCCATCCCAAATATCCTGTCCCTGAGCATGGATCCAATCCCATCCCATCCCAAATATCCTGTCCCTGAGCATGGATCCAATCCCATCCCATCCCAAATATCCTGTCCCTGAGCATGGATCCAATCCCATCCCATCCCAAATATCCTGTCCCTCAGCATGGATCCATCCCATCCCAAATATCCTGTCCCTGAGCATGGATCCATCCCATCCCAAATATCCTGTCCCTGAGCATGGATCCAATCCCATCCCATCCCAAATATCCTGTCCCTGAGCATGGATCCAATCCCATCCCATCCCAAATATCCTGTCCCTCAGCATGGATCCAATCCCATCCCATCCCAAATATCCTGTCCCTCAGCATGGATCCAATCCCATCCATCCCAAATATCCTCTCCCTGAACATGGATCCAATCCCATCCCATCCCAAATATCCTGTCCCTGAGCATGGATCCAATCCCATCCCATCCCAAATATCCTGTCCCTCAGCATGGATCCAATCCCATCCCATCCCAAATATCCTGTCCCTCAGCATGGATCCAATCCCATCCCATCCCAAATATCCTGTCCCTCAGCATGGATCCAATCCCATCCCAAATATCCTGTCCCTGAGCATGGATCCAATCCCATCCCATCCCAAATATCCTGTCCCTGAGCATGGATCCAATCCCATCCCAAATATCCTGTCCCTGAGCATGGATCCATCCCATCCCAAATATCCTGTCCCTCAGCATGGATCCAATCCCATCCCATCCCAAATATCCTGTCCCTCAGCATGGATCCAATCCCATCCCATCCCATCCCAAATATCCTGTCCCTGAGCATGGATCCAATCCCATCCCATCCCAAATATCCTGTCCCTCAGCATGGATCCAATCCCATCCCATCCCAAATATCCTGTCCCTCAGCATGGATCCAATCCCATCCCAAATATCCTGTCCCTGAACATGGATCCAATCCCATCCCAAATATCCTGTCCCTCAGCATGGATCCAATCCCATCCCATCCCAAATATCCTGTCCCTCAGCATGGATCCAATCCCATCCCAAATATCCTGTCCCTGAGCATGGATCCAATCCCACCACAACTTAATTTGAAATCCAGTGTGAAAATCCAAGGTGCTGCCACTAAATGTCCCTTTCAGTGCTGCAGCTGGTGATGGAAAACTGGGAATTGTGGACCACCAAACCCCAGGATTGCAGAGTCCCACTCTGTGCTCCCAAATCCCAGTTTGCTTTTGAATGATCCCAATTTTCCAGAGCACGGTGCTGAAGGGGGAACTCTCAAACTTCCTTCCCAAAATGTCAGCCCCCCACAGACCCTTTTAGCACTTCCCACCAGGAATATCTCAAATCCTGAGCACAAACCAGACCTGCAGCTCTCAGCCCAATTTGCTGCTAATTTAATTTAATTAATGAGTTTTTGCCATTCCCAGCTCCCACAGCTCCAAGGGCTCTTCCCTCCCATCTCCAGGTGACTCTGGAGCCACAGTGGGTGGGGACAGACATTCCCAAGCTGGGAGAGCAGCACCTGCACATTCCAGTTAAATTGATTAGTTGATTGATTAGGAGATGGAGGAAATCATGGAGGAGGAATGCAGAGGAATTATTGATGGGAAAATGAGATTATGATTTCTTTCCCCCCAGCTACAAGAGCACACAGGCAGCTCCAAACCCTTCCCACCACTGCCCAGACCTTGAATCAGGACTTTCCTCCCAAAAAAAAAGAAAAAAAAAAAAAAAAGGATCAGAGAGCAGGAGCAGACTTCCAAAAAAGGAAGCAGAGCAGGAAGGGTTAAACCAGAGATTCCAGCAGCAGCCAGGAGATCACAGGGAACTGTGCCCATCAAATCCCCCAGCAGGAAAATCTCACCTCAGTCCCAGCACAAATCCCATCCCCAGCCTGCTTTCTGCAGGAGTTCCCCTTTGACCAGCACTAATCTAAAGGAATGTTTGTTTTTTGTCTTGCTAAAAATAGTCCTTGGACTCAAAGCCTGCCGGGGCCCAGGCAGGATGGGCTCCATGGGAGAACCTTGGCTCTGGAATTCCCCTGCCCTGGAGGGCTGGGAAGAGCCAGGATCCATCTCCAGATCTGTTTTTTCTCCAGCTTTCCTTCCAAACCTGAGGCTCAGATGGCAGAGGCTGGGTGAAAACAGGCTGGAATTGGGATTTTGCTAAGTCATGGCACATGTACAGCTAAATATACCACGGGCATGGGGACCTGCTGGCAAGTCCATACAAAAATAAAGCTCTGAAAAAATGTCAGAGGCTATTCCAGACATCCAGCCTTTGAAAATTCAAGGGATAAAAACTAAATGCCCCAAACATTTCTATTATCTTCTTTAATACCAGGTGGTGTGCAATAGAAGAAATTATTCTGGATAGGGCACAGAAAAACACTTTTTAAAAAATATGTAAATGTTCACTTTTGTACCAAACACAGAATCTTCCTCCAAGGAGCAGCTTTGCTGCTGTGTGAAGCCTCATGGGACATTGGGAGGAAATTCCTCCCTGTGAGGGTGGGGATGGAATTCCCAGGGAAGTTGTGGCTGATCCCATCCCTGGAATTCTTCTGCTGCTCCTTGGTGGAAGATTCTGTGTTTGGTACAGAATTGAACATTCACATACAGGAAAAATGTGTTTTTCTGTGCCCTGTCCAGAATGATTTCTTCTATTGGACAACACCTGGTATTAAAGGAAATAAAAGAGATGTGAGGAGAAGCAAACTTGGGACATTTAGTTTTTATCCCTTGAAGCATTTTGAAACCTGGACATCTAGAATATTCCAAACCATTCCAGACTATTCTGACTGCCAGGGATGGTGAGTCCCCATCCTCTCTGCAAATCCCAATCCAGGGCCTCAGCATCCTCACAGGGAGGATTTTTTTTCCCAACATCCAACCCAGCTCTGCTTTATCAGTTTGAATCCATTCCCCTTGTCCTGGCCCTGGAATTCCAGATGGAATTTCAGCAGCCCCAGAGCTAAATCCAACACGGTGTCAGCCCCCTCTGAACCCAAAAAACACTTTAAAGCAGAAAATTCAAAGCTTGATGGAGAAAAAGGGATGAAGATAATTCAGAGCTTTAGGAATTAGTGGCTGCAAGGTTAGAGGAGGCACCTGTGACAGTGAGAGAAAGAATTATCCTTGATGTTCATACCAGGGAAAGAGAATCTGGATCTGGAGAGCACCAACTCAACACCAAGGGAGACACAGAGGGGGAAGGGAGAAGGTGACACCCATTTCTGTACAAAAACCAACCACCCTCAGAAGGTGGGCAGGAAATAAAAGTCAGAAAAATTCCCAGAAACACACACAACCCATAAAGTGCTGCACATCTCTGTGTTATGCAAATCTCAAAAAAAAAAAAAAAAAAAAAAAAAAAAAAGCATAATTTAAAACCATTATCTATGAAATATTAATAATTATTCTGATTTTAAACCACTCCAACTTGTTTATTTGTTGGACAGAAATTGTGTGAGTTGACAAACTGGCAGGTAATGATGTGCTGAGGATGAAACTGCAGCTGCTGGGAGACCTGGAGCTCACTGCCCTCATGGGCCTTTCCTAACTCAGGATATTCCAGGATTCTGGGAGCCCTGATCCACCAGGAAATGCTGGCCAGACCCTCCACAGCTGCACAGAACCACAGGAAATGAAGCAATCCAAACCAAGCCAGAAACCAGGCTGCAATTATTAATTATTAGAGAGCAAATACTGTGCTCTGGAAACTGGTTTTAGGTTGGGAAAGGTGGGGAATCAATAGAAATTAAGGATTACATCCACAGCTTGAATTTTTTGGAGTTTACAGCCCACCCAGTGTGTACCAAGGAACTTTGGAAATGAACCTTCCAAGCTCTAAAAGTCTTTTCTGTTCTGGAAGCTCTGTGTGAATTTGTTCAGAGTTTAAACCCTGAGATGCACTGGGAGGTTTCTCCAGCTGTAAAGCTGCTGGCTCCCAGCCCAAATCCCAGGATTTCTGGTAGAATTTGTACCAATTTTATCTGGTTTGGTCCACATGGAGATGAACAAGCCCAATACAGTCACTGACACAAGACAAACCTCACCCACAGCTCCAACCTAGTGAAAAAAAAAGCTGAGCACAAACCATAGAACAACAGGAAAAATGTGGATTTCACTCTGCATTTTATATGAAAAAGTTCAGGGAAGCTTTGAGACAACTCATTACAAATATGGTCAATGTGTGCTGACACCCTGCCTCGAGTTCTGCTCATTTGGGGATAAAATTCCAGGCTCCAATAACAGAGATGAGAGACATGGATTTTGGGGAGACAGGATTTTGGGAGACTGGATTTTTGGGAAGACTGGATTTTTGGGAAGACTGGATTTTGGGAAGACTGGATTTTTGGGAAGACTGGATTTTTGGGAAGACTGGATTTTGGGAAGAGTGGATTTTTGGGAAGAGTGGATTTTTGGGAAGAGTGGACTTTGGGAAGACTGGATTTTGGGAAGACTGGATTTTTGGGAAGACTGGATTTTTGGGAAGACTGGATTTTGGGGAGACTGGATTTTGGGAAGACTGGATTTTTGGGAAGACTGGATTTTGGGAAGACTGGATTTTGGGGAGACAGGATTTTGGGAAGACTGGATTTTGGGAAGACTGGATTTTGGGAAGACTGGATTTTTGGGAAGACTGGATTTTGGGAAGACTGGATTTTGGGAAGCAGCAGCTGGAGCAGGCTGAGCTGCCTTCCTGGAGGCAAAAAAATAAAATCTTCCAGTGCAGAGATAAGTCACAGTGAAGTGACAGCAAAATGCAAGGGCTGCTCAGAGGAGGCCATGCAAAGAATGAAGCTGTTTACATCCACAAGCAGCTCTGACCCAGGGAATTTTCCCTCCAGCCTGGAGTTACTTACACAGGGAATTTTATTTCCAAACCCATGCAGCTCAATGTGCATGAAGTCTCCAAGGAAATGGCTGCAGGATGAGGCCAGGCTGTCCCAGGCTCTGCTGGGATGCTCTGGGATCAGCAGGGATGGGAGGGAACTCCTGCCTTGGCCCTCTTGCCCCTCTGGCTCCCAACCAGAGCTGTGCTCAGGCAAAATCCTGACTAAGCAGGACAAACAGAAATAGAGCCTGGCCAAAAAGGCTTATTACAGGCTTAATATTCCTAAAAATAGCAGGCCAGGGAGGGGACTGGATGGGCACTGTCACATTGCTGCTTCCTTGGTGAAGTTTAAATTCCTGCTGGGATGGAGGAGTTACCTGAGCCCAGCCTGCACTTGGGACACAGTAAATAAAGAACTTTTGGGAGTGGGCGCTGACCCTTCATGCTCTCCCAAAAAACCAATCTAAATTTTGCTAAATATCGAGACTTTGTTTCTCATTTTAACAAACCCAACCCCTCCCTGTGCCCGGCTGAAATCCCAGTCCCAGCCCCCCAGCCCCGAGTTACCCGAGGGGCTCTGGCAGCATCCGAGCAGCTCCTGCCCTGAGCTGGGCACAGCTCCCTTAATCAGCTTGGATTGCCCACGGCTCCTGCTGCAGCTGAAGGAGCACAAAAATCCTCCCCCAATGTCACACACACAGCAGCCCACAGGTGACACCTGAGCTCTGGGGAGCATTTCTGCTCTGTCCCACACACCTGCCAAGGTTGGAAATACACAGCACTGCCCGTAAGAACAACATCCAGACCTAAAAAGGAAGAGTATAAATAAGACAAAGACTTCCTGACTTTCCCAGGACAGCCTATGGCCATAAAACACCCACTTACCACTATTTATTTTTAGCTTTTCAGAAGCTCATTTTAGCAGTTTAGCTCATTTTTTACAATCTACTACAAATACACTTAGAATGGATTTAAAAAAAAAAAAAATTAAACCCAAAAACTGAGACATGATTCAGTATTTTCAACCTAAACCCAAGACTTAGCCAGCTCTCTGAGGCTCATCACAATTCAAATAAGCTGCTTTGATAAATTACAGTTCTGCCCCCCTTCAACACCTGCAATTCTGTTATTTTTACTGGCAATATTATCATTATTACTATTATTATTATTGGTAATAAGGTGTTTTTTTTCACTGCTGGGTCTGTATCCAGCTATTATGAAAGAAGATGCTGGGATCATTGGCATATGAGAAATGAAGTCAAATGATGGTGTCTTAAATAAAATTTTAAAAAAAATAAAAAAAAAAAAAAATCTACCTGAGTTGAGGTGTGAAGGGCATGGGGGGAGTTTGTCCCAATAAAACTGTGGGATCAGGCAGGGGGGTGGCCCCTCCTCAAGGCTGTGGCTTCACCCCAGCTCAGGGAGGGGAAAACCCTCCCAGGCCTGACTTTCCCAATGCTGTGACTCAAAGGAAGCTCCCAGGCAGGCAGGCAGCAAAAACAGTAATTAGTGCAGTGTCCCAGGCCCCAATTAATGATGGTGGCCAGAAGCAAATGGGATGTGGGGGTTTGTGGGTGCCAGCCCCGAGTCCCTTTCCTGTCCTGATGCTGGATGGGCACAGGGCTGGAGAGTTCTGGGCTCCCCAAAAAATGCTCCAAGCAGCAGCTCCCAGTGAAAACAAGCCCAGAATCCCTCCCTGGAGTCAGGCATGGAATTATGGAATGGTTTGGGAGAAGCTTAAAGCTCACCCAGAGCCAGCCCTGCCATGGCAGGGACACCTCTCACTGTCCCAGCTGCTCCAAACCCCAGGGTTTGGGACTTGCAGGGATCCAGGAGAAGCCACAGCCAAGCTGGAAATCCCTGCCAGGGCCTCCCCACCCTCACAGCCTCCCAAATCTCTCCTCTTTAGTGTAAAACTCTCCCCTTTTTCCTTATGATCAGTGCCCCTGGTGGAGGGTAGGACTGGATGAGCTTTAAGGCCCTTCCAACCCAAAATATCCTGGGATTCTGTAAAATCAGTCTGCCAGGACCAGCATTCCCACTGTCACCCAACCCATCCACACAACTCCTGCAAGAGAGGAAAGGAAGAAGTGAATCCTATCTGGAGCAAAACCAGCAATTAAAAATTTGGGACACCTGTCTCAGGTGACATTTTCCTGGTGGACCCTCCTCAGTCTCCTTCAGCACAAGCCATTGGATTTTTTTTCTTCCAAATTCTCTCTACTCAAGCCACAGGAGCAGCACAGTGGGGGAGTGAAACACAACTTGGGGTTTACATCTCTTCCTATCTCATCATTTAAACAACCACTTTGAACCAAATAAATTAAGAGTTTATTATTCACCTGCCCAAATGAACTGCTGGTTTTAAAAGTGTTACGTGTGATGTGGCATGACACTGAAATAAAAAATAAATGGGGGTGGGGGAAGTGAACAGGAATAAGGAAAATGCACCAGCTTGGACACCTCCCTCCTAAAATCTTTATTTTTTACAGTTTTCTTATTATCTCATTAAAAACCATTCAAAAAAAACTTGTTTCAGCTGTGCCACCTCAGGTGTTCCCTGGGTTGTGTCACCAACAGTTTCTCTTCCCATATATATAAAATGAAATTCCATGGTGTTACATCAGTTATTGCAGAGTTTTCCCTGCTCCCTGCCCTGTTTGTGTCCCTCTGTTTGCACAACCTCCATTCCTTGGAGCAGCCCAGGAAAGGCAGCAGGGACACCCCCAAAAGGATCAGCCCTAAAGCCAAACCCCCTGAAAATACAGAAACAGCAATTCAGAGGCAGGAACTCAGCAGATTCCAAAATGGGATTAGGGTCAGGGAGATTATTCAATTTCTGAACACAGACAGGATTAATTATTAGAAGGCAACTCGATTTTGGAGCATTGAAGTTTCCCATTTTGCATCCAGCTTAGCTCATCTGACATCTCTCCAATCCAATCTCTGGGAATGCAGAGTTCAGAAGGGTCAGCATTGCCTCCCACTGAGGACCCTGAACCCAGAGCAGAAATCCATGGATCCATGCATCTCTCAGGCTGAAACTGCTCACAGGCTCACCACAGACTCAGAGAATCCCTGGAGCTCCTAAAATTTCATTTCTAACAGGACAAGCTGCCCCATGGACACTCACACCTGTCAGCAGGAGCAGCTCCTGCTCACTGCAGGGTTTGGAGGCTCCCAGAGGAAGCTGGAAAGGATGGAGCTTTTTGTGGTTTTGAGGATGTAGAGGAGACTACACAGATGGTTCACAGTCAGGGGACAAAAAAAAAAAAAAAAAAAAAAAAAAAAGAGCTGGAATTACTTCATCCTGATAAGGTGGCTGGGGGAAACCCAGGACAACTCCAGGTGACATCCCAGGGTACAGGAACATGGAAAATGAGGATAAAGGGAATGCTGAGAGCTTGGGCCTTGATCAATGAATCCTCCAAGAGCATCAGGAGTCACACAGAAGCACCAGGAGGTGCCTCCCCTCCTCTCTGCTGTTATTTGGCTGCTCTTCACCAGGCAGGAAGCAGAGAAATCCCAAAGAGGAGCAGGGATTGGGATCTGTCAGGGCATGTTCCACATTCACACCACAGAGAATTAGGAGTCAATCTGGGCAATGTTTTCTCTTTTTGTTTGCTTTGCTGCACTAAGTGGTGATTTTCTCTGTGGTGGCCACACCTCCTGTAAAGGGACTAATCCCAAAATGCTCGTGGGGTCGGGCATGGCATTCCCAGGAAAAAGAGAATTCCACTTTTCCTGGAATCAGAAACCCATATGCAAGTCCAATTTAAGGAGCTTTGCCCATATTCCACACTGCATTTTATTCCTAGAGTAAAGAATGATTATTATTAACCCCCCTGATGAGTGGATTTGTGAATTACCCAACAACAATGGCTCAGGAATCTGTTTACGTGGCTCCACAAAAGACAATAAATGAAGTGCAAACCCAACCCAGCCCCCCACCCCACTCTGCATTTTACCCCTAATTTCAAGTCTGAAACAGACACAATATATTTGTCACAGCCCCAAATTGGGTTATTTTTACCCCAGGATAAGATCCCAGACTCAAAAGGCCCTACAGCTCTCTGCTCATCCAGGGGAACTGCCTGGAGGAAGAGGAGGAGGAAGAGGAGGATGAAACACCCACTGCCTTCACGACCTTACAGTATTGCACAGCTCTGAGCAGCAGCTCCCATTCTCCAGACATTTCTGCCCAATTTTCCCCCTGTCCCACGAAATGTGAACTCTCACAACCATTCCAAACTGCCTTCCAGGAAGCAGAGAGGAATTTCCACCCCTTCTGCCCCTCTGGAAAATTAATTTATTTTTAAGTGTGAGCACCCATTTTGGGAACTCTGCTGAGCAACATAACCTCACTGGAAAATCATGGATTTGAAGGAAAACAGCTCTAAAACTTTCCAGGTTATCCAGGTGAGTGGGTCAGAGACAATCCATGCTGGGGAAATAAAAGATGCTTTGGGTTTTTAATCATGGAATGGTTTGGGATGGGAGGGATCTTAAATCCCATTCAGTGCCACCCCAGAGTGGGCAGGGACATTTTCCACTGTCCCAAATTATCCCTGTCCAACCTGGCCTTGGACACTTCCAGGGATGGGGCAGCCCCAGCTTCTCACAAAAATACAGCAAAGAAACAGGATAATGTTTACAGGCACTTCTTGTAGCTCAAAATAAGCCTTTCTATAACACACCAACCTTCCTGTATAAATATAGGTTTTAAAAATTAATTTAGGCCTCAAAGGCTCCTCGAGTATTTTGCTCGTTTTCCAACTCGTCTGTTTGTTACTATGAGGAGAAAATAACATTCCAGCAAAGAAAAAAACCCCACCCAAAACAAACCAAACAAAGCTCTTCCCCACTCTTTTTCCCCAATGAATTGGGTTCATCGTGTCCTGGTGCAACCCTGATGAAAACCCTCCCAAAACTGGAATGAGCCCCAGCACAGCAAGAGGAAGGCTGAGGAAGAAAAGGATGTCGATCCCCTATGAGACATTTCCCCCCAAAATCTGTCACCAACCTGCTTTTACTCTTTGCTCTGTAACCAGCCAATCTGCAGCAGTACAAAATAAAATTAAAAAAAAACAAACAAAAAAAAACCCAAAAAACCCAAAAAAAAAAAAAAAACCAAACAAAAAAACAAACCAAAAAAACACAAGCTCTCAGGTGGTAAAAAAAAAAAAAAATCTGTGCAGGCAAGAAGAGCCCAGAACAGTCAATACAATAACCCTGGATAATGCAGGGCTCACGTGCAGGCTCCTCTCCAGAGCTCCCAGGGTGTTTTGAGTACTGGATGCTACAGAAACACGAATATTACAACACACCAAAAACCTGAGCCCACCCCAACCTCTCACTGCTGCAGATCTCACACGGATCTGATTTCCAGAGGAAGAAAACAGCCCCACGTGCAGCGCGAGACCACCAGCATTTCCTGCACCTTTCTCGACTCCAGGGCCGAGGAATTTCTCCAGTTTACCATTAACCAGCACTTTCCTCGGATCGCCATCCCATCCCTCTCCACCAAGGAGGAACAGCCACGTCTTTACCATTCCAGGTTCTTTTCTGTCCCCGACACGGGCCGGGCAGGGATTTCCATCCTGCACAACCTCTCGCAGCGATGGGAAGTAAATCCCGCCGCTGCCCTTCCTCCCTTCCCCGCCTCCTCCTCCTCCTCCCCCGGGAAGACAGCTGGGACAACAATGCGGCTGGAATCGCCCTGGCTCCACACTCCGCTTTGTGCCACG
This sequence comes from Muscicapa striata striata, assembly GCA_030060385.1. Lineage (NCBI taxonomy): Eukaryota > Metazoa > Chordata > Aves > Passeriformes > Muscicapidae > Muscicapa > Muscicapa striata. The sequence continues at coordinate 681,587 of JAREIS010000451.1, read as the reverse complement.
GCCTTTGAATAGATCTCATTGTTTACCCTCCGCTCCTTCCGTCCTCTCCATCCTCCACCTCCCTGGAAGTGATTTTTTTTTTTTTTTCCCCCAGGTTTACTGTCCCCCCAAAAAAAGCACCTTCCCCCCCTCCCCGAGTGCCCCCCCAGCCCCGCTCCCCAAAGGTTGGGGGTGTTTTCCAGGCGCGATTCCCAACAATTCCTGCTCCAGCATCAACTTGGCTGCGAGCGCTCGCAGCCGCAGCAACACGTTGGCAGCGACCACCCCCCCAAATTCCCCTGGGAGTTTGTAAGAGACGGGGAAACCCCAAAATGGGGCGGGGGAGAAGTTTCACACTGGTACCCCCCAAATTCGGACCCCACCTCTGCACCAAGATCCTCCCCAGGCTCATTCAGAGCCCACTTCGGGTTTAAATTTTGGGGAACCTCAAAAGGACGGAGGGGAAAGAAGTTTCACATCAACACCCCCCAAACTCGGGGGTCACAGCCCTGAGCCCCCCACACCTACAGATACCCCGAGCAGATTCTCCACAGGCTCATTCACACTGAGCCCCCCACAGGACCCCCAAAAATGGGGTGGGGAGAAGCTTCACACCAGGCCCCCCCAAACTGGGGGTCACAGCCTCCCCACAGTGACCCCCATTCACAGCCCCCCCACAGATGGGGAGAGGGGAATATCCCCCCCCAAAAATAGAGGGTGGCGGGGACAAGTTTCACACCAATCACCCCCCAAACTCGGGGGTCACAGCCCTGAGCTTCTCCACGTCCCTACAGTGACCCCCATTCACAGCCCCCCCATAAACAGGGAGAGGGGAATATCCGCCCCCAAAAATGCGGGGTGGAGGGGACAAGTTTCACACCAATCACCCCCCAAACACGGGGGTCACATCCTGAACCCCCCAGACCACCCCAAACCACCCCCAATCGCGGCCCCCCATCGCAGCCCCATTCAAACAGACCCCCCTGCCCCCCGGCTTTGCTGTCCGGGCCGGATCCCAGAGCCCTCAGGGCTGTGGGGATGGGGGGGGGGGGTCACACACACCCAAAAACCGCGGCCCGGTTTCCCCTGAGCCTCCTCAGCCGGGCCAAGGCCGGGCCTCTCCCCGGCCGGGGCCTCACCTCAAAGCGGCTTTTAGTGACCCCGTTCATCTCCCTGCGCATGGCGGGGCCGGCGCGGGGCCGGGGGGGGGGCGCGGGGCCCGGGGCTGCGGGGGTGCCGGAGCGCGGCCTCCGCCCGGCGCCGCCGCCGCCGCCGCGTCCGCTCCGGCCTCAACTTCGACCCAAAACAAAAACACTCGGCACCTGCCAGCAACGAGAGCGCTGATTGGACAGCGCGGGGAGAGAGGGGAGGGGGGACGGAGAGCGAACGGGGAGGGGGAACGGGAGGGGAGAGAGGGGAGAGGGAACGAGGGGAGAGGGGGAACAGCGGGGTGGGGAATGAGGGGTTTGAGGGGTCACGGCAGCAGAGGGAGGGGAGAGGGGAACAGGGAGAAAAGGGGAGTGCGGAGAGGAAGGGGAGAGAAGGGTAAGGGGAGAGGGTCCGCGAATGGAGGGGGAGAGGGGGGAAACGGGAACGGGACTGGGGAGAGGAATGAGGGGAAAGGGGGAACAGCGGATTGGGGAATGGGGTTTGGGGGGTCACGGCAGCAAGGGGAGGGGAGGGGAGAGGGGAACAGGGAGGGGAGAAAGGGGAGTGCGGAGAGGAAGGGTAAGGGGAGAGGGTCCAGGAACGGGAGGGGAATGAGGGGAAACAGCGGGGTGAGGAATGAGGGGTTTGGGGGGTCACGGCAGCAAAGGGGAGGGGAGAAGGGAACCGGGAGGAAAGGGCAGCGCGGAGAGGAAGGGTGAGGGGAGAGGGTCCGGGAAGGGGGGTGCAGGATCGGGGCTGCCCGGAGGATGCGGGGTTGTCCCGGGGGGGACACAAGAGCGAGGCTCCCCACCTCACCTACCCCGCAGGCCGCCGCCCCCATCGCGCCGCCGCCGCGGGCTCCTCCCGCCCCCTCCCGCCGTGCGCAGCCAGGGGCGCTGCCCCCGCTCCCGGGGCTGCGGGACCCCCCCCAAATCCCAAATCCCTGCAGGATCCTCCCCCCGGTGTCCGGGGGGCTGCGGGAATCGGGGGTCCCGGGGGGAGGGGGGGGGGTATCCCCCGCCTCTCCGCTCCCTTCCGGGTGCGGCGAGTTCAACCAATCAGCGCGCGGCGCAGCGGTGACGTAATGCTGATGTCATTCTCGCGGGAAAATCAAGCGTGGCGGGGATGCCCTTGTGCCCCTCCCCCTCCGCACAGAGCCCAGACCGCGTTGTACCAAAGGGGTTTATTTGCATGTAAATAAACATGTTCTCTGCAATATTTCCAAAAAAGTTGAAATTCCACTTTCCGCCCGAAAAAAACTGCCGCGGGATATTTACAATTCCAGCGATTTTCCAGCCAGGGATTTATGTACATCATGATACTCGAGGAAAGAACCAGTTTCTTTTAATCTCCGTGTTTGCTTCACCACCTGAGATTAAAAGGTTTGGCTTATATTTAATTTTCACTTTATTTTATCTTTCTGAATACTGAAAGATGTAAAATAATTGCGAATAAGCAAAAATATTCCAAAAATAAACCATTTCTCAGAGCCCGAGCACTGACACCCCAAAGCCTCTGCGTGGTCACGCCCCTCAGGAGTGACGTCATTGGAAAGGGACAGGGCACCAAAATGGGGTGAAAAGCTTTAAATTTGGGACTCTTGCCTCCCACAGTGGCTGAGGGAGACGCTGTTCCCTCTGTTCCCACCTTCCACAGGGGGAATTTTGGATACTGAGCTTTGGTCTGGGTGAGGGGAGAGGAAATGAGTGCAGCTTGTTCCTTTAAAATAAATTTTTGTGTTAATTTTGCTGCTGAATGGGACTCCCTTCCAACTTTTAGCAGGAAAACACAGCTCTGGCTAAGGACAAGTCCAGGGAGCCCATCCTGGGGGATTCCCAGCCTGGATTCCAGTTGAAAGCATTTCTTTTGGAAGGCTGGCTGGGACAGAGGGGATCAAAGGTTTTTGTGAAAAAAAAAAAAAAAAAAAGAAAGAAAAAAAAAGGATTAAATAAAAACAGGAGATGGGGGCAGGCAGCTCTCCAGAGGCTGAGCAGGCACCATTCCACACAGGGCCACTGGAGCAGGGTCTCCAGCTGAATTCCTGTGGGATTTTATTCCTGACATCCTCTGCTGCACCCCTATCTCTGGTTCCAACACTGTGGCAGGTATCAGCATTTGCTCCACGTTTGGATTTAATTCCCATTTTCCTATCGTTTCCAAGCTCTGCTGAGGGGGAGCTTGTGGCATGCAGGACACCAGGAGCAAGGGATAAATACTGGAAAATATGAGAAAGGAAAAGTTCTCCAGAGTTGGGGGAAGCTTAGGAGAAATTCAGGCTCCCACGCTCTGCAGGAGCCTTGGAATTAAATTGAAGGGGTGAAAAAATCCCTACAATTAACAGGATAGTTGCCAACTTACTACAAGGATTTTCCAAAAAGCTGGAAACCAAAGAGCTTTCCTGGGGTATCCCTGGGATCAGCCCAGGATGGGAAATTTCAGTGGTTTAAAAGAAACTCAAATCCTTGACACCTTTCCATGCTGCATCCCCAAAGGTGAAGCACAACCTCATCATTCCCACAGGGAAATCCTGGCCTCCAGCACCCACAGCAAAACTCAGTGGGAGCAGGATCCTGCTCAGTACATAATTCCAAAGGAGATGTGTTTGCAGAACTCCTGATTTCCCACATTCCTCTTCAGTGAATCAGATGAAACTGCTTTTAAAAATAAAACACTCTCCTGAGTCTCTTTTCCTTTCAGGGACCACAAGATCAGCCCAGAGAGGATGCCTGAGTCATGCTCCTAATTCCAGCCAAAAGGGGCAAATCCATCTTTTAAGGAAATCAACACTTCTGCTGCAGCTCTGATCCCAGCTGAGCCACTCTGGGACTGTTTTCCAAGCAGGACAAGGCTCCTTTAGCTGGGCAATCCTTCCCAGTGTGTGACCACAATTCCCAGCCCAGCAGCACGAGGAGATTCCAGGGAAGCTCATTGGTGCAGACAGGAGTCCCTTTTCCATGGAGATTTGCTGGAATTTCACCAAAGCTGCAGAGCTGCCCAAAGCCACAGGCTCTACCCAAATTCCCGTTGGGGGAAAAACAAGGAGCACGAGGTGTTTCCACATGGAGGTGAATAAATAGCTGAAACAAGTGGGAAGGCAAACCCAAGGCAGCAGCAATCCCTCAGAGCTGTGACCTGGGATAAAAATCCTGATTTCCATGAGGACACAGTGCCCAGCTCATGCCATTGAATGAAGGAATGCCGTGGGGATAAAATAAATTAAAAACCTCGTGGTTTTTCCTTCTTCCAAAGAATTAAAACCCAGCTCTAAAACATTTCCTAAAATAATTACTTTAAAACTTCCTACATCCAAAAGGAGCTTATCCTGAATGGGAAGAGGGCAGAGGGACTGGGATCTCCCAGACCAGCCTATGTCTGTTTGCCCCATTTGGGAGCTGCTCCCACATTCCCACACTCGGTTTCATCCCCATTCATTCAGACAGGGATGATAATACTCATAAATTCAGGAAGAATGGAAGTGCCCACAGGCTGCTGGCACTCACATCCCTCTGCACACACCTTGATGTTCTGAAAATCTCAGAAATACCTTGGAAATACTTTTTTTTTTTTTTTTCCTCCTCTCCAAACACACCCCATGAAAGATCCGCGTGGCAGATTTGGGATGAATCCTTCCTTCCTTCCCTCCAGGACCTGCAGACAGCTCGTGTAGGAGAATTAATTGCCAATTAAAGCAACATCCATGAGATCATCATCTTCCTCCCCGATGAGGAACTCGGGGCTGGCGCGGGACGGCCGCTCTGCCGAGAGGATGGCGCTGCTGGCCATGGCCAGAGACTGCTCGGCCGAGATGGGCGACTTGGACCAGCTCTCGGGCTTCATGCCGTGCGATTTCTTCTTGTCCCTGTCCTTCTCCCGCTCCCTCTCTCTGTCCCTCTCTTTGTCCTTCACTTTTTTCTTCTCCTTTTTGTGCTTCTTGTGTTTCTCGGCGCTGTACTCGGGCAGGGGCCGGATGCCGTCGTCGGAGCTGGGGCTGTTCTGGTAGGATTTCTCGGCGATGGAAGAGCCCGACTCGCTCTCGCTGTCGATGTTCTGGGGGGTGTAGGCCGGGGATTTGCTGTGGCTGGGGGAGCAGCGCTCGTGTTTGGGGGTGGAGCCGCTGATCAGGGGGGATCCGTAGCTTTTGGAAGAAGCCATTTGAGGCCTCAGGCCATCCCCGCCTCCTTCCCCGGGTTTCTGCAGAGTTACTTTGGCTTTAATGCTGGGGGAACCACCATCGTGTTTGCTGATGATAATTTTGGCCACTCCAGTGCTCCCAACGTTTTTGGAATCCGAGTTCTTCTTGGAAGAGTCGACAGATCCTCCAGAAACAGAGACCTTCGACTTCTCCTTGTCGCTCTTCTCCCGCTTTCCCTGGAACTCCCCTCCAGACATGTTGTGTTTGGAGGACATTGTATGGCTTGAGGAATTGGAACTCGGCCCCATCTGTCCATCCATGGGGTCGTCTCCGCCAGGCCCGCTCGTCACCACCCCGTGCTTCAGCTTGTCTATGACTGCAGTCAGAGATGGCTTCTTGTTTCTGCTCGGGGACTTGCCCTTGGAGCTTCCATGCTGGTTCTGGGATGAGGACATGGAAGACCCACTGGATGAAAAGGAAGATGAGGAGGCCGTGGAGGAATTGGATGAGGGAGGCGGTTTCTGTGACATAGACCCGGAGGATCCCATTCCTGAAGACGATTTCATACTTGAGCTCGACCCAGCCCCAGACATGTGGGACCCACCAGAACCTGAACTGATGGGTGACTTCGCTTTAGACGACGGGGGAGTACCTGGGACAGGTTTCATGGGAGAGGCCAGTTTGTCAGAACCCCCCGAGGGTCTCGAGTGGGACGGGGAAATGTTTGGTTTGCTCATGGAAGGGTTCATGAGAGATGATGGCTTTCCTTGAGGTTTCATCTTGGTGCTGCCAGAGCCGGTGCTGAGGCCGTGCTTGGTGATGGGGGAGGAGCCCGGCTTTCCCACCGACTGCGCCGAGCCCTTGGACTGACCCGAACCGGAGCCCCCTTGGCTGGAGTAGAGGCTGCTGCTCATCTTTGAGCCAGAAGACCCTTCTGATTTGCTTTTAATTTTGCCTGAGGTTGAAGAGGAGGAAGAAGAGGAGGAGGAGGAAGAATGGCTATGATGGCTTTTGCTGCTGGAGGAGGTGACAGAACCACTGCTCGTGTACTGGCCGTGTGAAGACGGTTTGCCAACAGTCACTGTTCCTTTTGGGATCTGAATGGTTATTTTTGGAATAGGAGGAGTGGCTACCCCAGGAGGAGTCTGGGATCTGCCCGAACTCCCGGGAGATTTGGACCCACCTGTGCTTGCTGGTGGCGTGAAGGGCCTGTTGGATGAGCTGTGGGATGGAGATTTCCCATCTGTCTCCTGCTTCTTCCGCTTTGGAAGTTTCTCTTTGCTTTTGCCATCACTGGATGGCGTCCGGCTGCGCTTCCCTGGCTTCCCATCCATGCCAGCGCCTGCCATGGCACCTCCAGACCCATTGCCTTCCTTTACCCGTTTCTGAGACTTCTCTTTTCCTAAATCCCCCGTGTTCAGCAAAGGGCTCTGACCTCCACTGTGGTGCTCCATGATGTCAGAGGACCCCAGTGCTTTGCTGGCAGCTGCAATAATACTAAAATCCACCGTATCGGACGGAGTGCTCCCCTTAAATTTATTTTCCCCCCCGTCAGCCCCCAAGACTTGCACCCCCAAATTAGTTAGAGCCTGGGGGGCATAGCCCTTGAAATCATCAGTGTCACCGCTCTGACTGCTCTCATCAAAGTATTCCTCCCCAAAACCACTCTGGCTCTGACTGTTCAGCAAGTCAGGGTTGAAATCTACCCCATCTGGAAAAAAATGGTTGGAGGAGTCGCTGTTGGGGCTCACAGCGGCGTCCGCGATCAGGTCAGCGGGGTCTGTGTAGGGATTCTCACTGCTGTTGGTCTGAAAAACATCGGGGTCAAAGAGGGCACTTTGTGAATGTCCTGAACTAGAAGAGTCTCTGACTGGAGTCCCAATGGGTGGGCAGTCCTCAGTAGTGGTGGGCAGCTTGGAAGCCTCCTCTGCTATATCCGAGAGGATGTCGGTGACATCGGCCCCGATGCTGTCCGAGCTGGACAGGCGAACCATCCTCTGGATACTGGGCTGGGCGTGGGGCAGAGCCTGGGGGTACGTGGTGGGAGGAGTGCTGCACTGGCTGGGTGCTGGAGTAATATGAGGGGTGTCCAGGGTGTCTGCAGTCATGTTGACATCAAAAATGGGGTTCTGGGAGTCAACATCCATGGAAAAGAGCTCCCTCTGGAAATCGTCCTCAGTCTGGTGCTTGGGTTTGTCGGCTGGCATGCGGGACTTTTTTTTCTTTTGCTTATTCCCCCCAGGGCCCATCTCCATTCTGGGGGAGCCAGAGGAAGAGTTCTGCCTTTCCAGAGGGCTGCTCCCATACAGAGTGGAGAAATCCTGAGGGGGATTCTCCTTAAGAAGGTTCATGAGCATGGGGTGGTTCTTGGTGTTGCTGGCTGGTGAGGATACTGGTGGTGGTGTGTGGTGGGGGGGGGTTGGACTTGACCCAATGGCAGACCCCACATTCCCTGTGATCTGCAACAAACTAGTGAGAATAGGGTTCTGAGACACTTTGCTGAAGTCCTCCCCATGGCCCACCGAGTCATGCCTCTCTTTCATGCTTATGCTCATGTTAAACAAAGTAGTGATGGGCCCCCCAGGAAAAGTGTTGGTTGGGGTGGTGGTCCCACTCATTGGGTTGCTGCCTGTGGTCATGCCATACCCTGGGCTGCTGGCTGGGGGCAGGTTTTTCTTCACCATGTCTTCGACTGTCTCTGCAATGAGGGACAGGGCTGGCGTGTCAGCTTGGATGGTTTCTGCTTTCCTACGGATGGCTCTCATGGTGACAGGGATGGACATGCACCTGCAAGACACAGCACAGGGTCAGGGTGGGGCTGCCTGCCCTCACAGAGCTCTCTGGGGAGCTTCTACACCTCCAGCAGGAAGGAAACCAGCACTCATGGGTTTGCACAGCAGCAGCAGGTCCAGGTTTTATGTCCTGCTGTTGTGGATTCACTCTTATCCCAACACCCCTATTCACCTGCACTTGCAATCACAGAGGGAGAATTAATCAATTATCTCTAATAAATTATCTGGTAGTTTAAAAGCACAGGGTGCAATCATAGAATCACAGAATGGGTTGGTTTGGAAGGGGCCTTAAAGCCCATCCAGTGCCACCCCTGCCATGGCAGGGACACCTCCCTCTGTCCCAGGGTGCCCCAAGCTCTGTCCAGCCTGGCCTGGGACACTGCCAGGGATCCAGGGGCAGCCACAGCTGCTCTGGGCACCCTGTGCCAGGGCCTCCCCACCCTCCCAGGGAGGGATTTCTTCCTAATATCCCACCTAGAACTATTGTTTCAGTTTAAAGCCATTCTCCTTTGTGCTGTCTTCATGAAGGAATCTGAGTTGTTACTCCAATTCTGGCAGAAAACAGCTTTATCAAAGCTTGGAAACTTGATTTCCTACAACCTCATAAAAATCCCAGGATGGATCAGGTTGGAAGAGCCTAAAGCCCATCCAGTCTCACCCCTCTGCCATGGGCAGGAGCAGCTTTTTGAGCTCAAAAATCAGTGATAACCAATAATTCTGGTGATAACACCACATTCTCCTCAGGGATAACAAGTCTGTAATATGCTGAAAGCAAAACCAGTGGTTCCCACTCAAAAGGTGACAGGAGAGTTGTGCCCTGTGAATGTCCTGCTCTGTTCTGAATGTGACTGAGGTGAGAAACCCAGATAAAAGCCCTGTGTAAACAACAAATTCAAAAATAATTAGCTATAGTTCAATGTCTGGCAGTGAATTTTCAGCATGGCTCTGAGTTCTTCTCTCCTCCAAACAAGCACAGAGCAGCTCCAGAACTGCTGGATAAACACAAGATGGAGCTGAGCCCATCTGTGTGATTGGGAGCACAAGGTGGGACAAAATCCCAGCTTACCTTTGAACAACTTTGGCAATAAAATCATCTGTACAGATGAGGGCATCAGACAGCCCTTTGTACAGCTTACAGTTCACATGGCTGGAGTCCTGCACGTCCATCACCACTGCAAGAGAGCAGGGAGACATCAAAATCCTGCACACAGGGTGAGCAAACCCTGCCAGCCTTCCCAAAAACGCTGCTCCTGCTGCCCCTGAGCCCACTCACCACACACCAGGGAGTCGTTCACAGGGTGCTGGAAGGATACACTGAAACAGGAGTCAGAGAGAGGACAAACTTCAAACTGCAGGATCCCAGGAGAATCTGAAAGACATGAGAACCCTTAACTGAGGGAGCATTGGAGATGAGCTGCAGTAATACTGAACAAGTTTGGGCCACAGTGACATGTCTGAGCAAGTCCAGGCCATGCTCTGTATTGCATGCACCAGCCAATTTAGCTGTTTTTCTCCATATTTAGCTGTTTTTCTCCATAATTAGCTGTTTTTCTCCATATTTTGCTGCCCAGTTGCTTTTCTGTACATTTTGCTGTTTCTTCACACGCTTAGCTGTTTTTCTGTATATTTCTTAGTTTATAACAAGTGCACAAAATAAAAAATTTTTAGGTTTTTTCTGCAACTTGTTAAAAGCCTTTGAAGCCACTAAAATATAAATAGTACTAAATCAAAAGAGCTAAAAAAGCAGAATACTGAAATTAAAAAATCTAAAATAAAGGTGGGTGATAAATTTCTAGACAACCACCAATCATCATACTGAAAAACTCGTGCAAAGCACATAAACAGCATAAAAACACCAATCAAAAAAATGCATAATCACGTGAACAGTAGTCTTAAAATGCATAATTAAAGCTAAAAAGTAAACAATAAATCAGCTTCTGCATAATCACATTAATGTGCTGTCCAAAAGTCCTGTTTCTCCCATAATGAACCAGAGCCTCAAAACCCCCAAACAGACTGGAAAAAAACAAGGGAAGAAGCAGAGGCTTTGTTTTTATGAGGAAAGCTGCCCAGAGTTCACCATTCCCACTTTATATTCCTCTGGAGGGGGTGAAACACTAATCTTATAAAATTAGGATTTTAGTTACCTTGCTGAAAATAATTAGAAGTTAGAAGGGAGTAGTTATCCGAAACTTAAATAATTGATTGTCTGTCATTTTATGTTTGCTCAGCTGTGCTTACAATGGGAAAAGATGAAATTAGTGAGCAGATCCAAAGGAACATAGACAATGCAAACAGAAACCTATTCTTTGAGAAATTGGGCTATCCCCAGAAATCATTTGTATTGTCATAGATAGAAAAGGTCAAGAGTTTAGGGTGAGGAAGACTCACTTTACTTCCTCCTTTTACGACCCCACTCTACAAAAAACCTAGACTTAATTAAAGAAGTCAATCAATGCTTAATAGCTATTCAAGCTAATTACCATAGGAAGTGAGGGATGGGAGGGGCTGTTATTATGAATATGCATTTGTTTGAATCCTTTGTCAATAAACTGACTCTGTGATCACCTGTGATTTGGCAGTGTGTATTAGGGGATTACCTCACATAAACACACACTTTCTAACTTTAAATTGTTACAGAGGCTTTTGTCCATCACAGCTGAGTATAGGTATTAGACCAATACTCTTATTTTGGTAAATCAGGGGCACCCACCTTCCTTCAGGACTGTCCTCTTGACACAGCTGCCAATGAGGGTGTTGTAGGCGACCTGGTGGCGGATGAGGCTGAGGATCAGGGGCACCCTGCCGGGGTGCTGGAAGGCGATTTTGCTGAGCAGAGTCCCCTGCAGGCTGCGGCCGTCCGGGAGAGGAGCGTCCTTGTTCAGGAAGTAACAGTGCTGCTGTCCTGGCAGAGCCTGACAAACAAGCTGGGGTGGGTTGCAGTACAGGATGTGGCCAGAAATGTGAATTCTGTCACCAGCTGGTGAAGCTGGGTGGGGCAGTGACCCTTATCTCTGTGGGGATATCTCCTGTTAATGGGTCTTCTGTTAAAAACCAGCTGGGGCAATCATCTTGATCTTTCCCACAGCCCATCCTCCCTCCAGGAGGTGTCACCTGTTAATGGGCCATTGTTAAAAACTGGGTGTGGCAGGGATCCTTACCTCTGTGGGAATTATCTCCTGCTAATGGGGCAGCTTTAAACCAGCTGGGGCAATCATCTTTATCTTCCCACAGCCCATCCTCCCTCCAGGAGAGATCTCCTGTTCATGGCCATTGAGTCCCAGGGCATGGCTGATAAAATTCCATCATCCCATGGGAGATGCTCCAGCCAGGGCAGGAGCCAAACATTTCCTACCCAGATAAAAACTGACATTTGGAACACCAGAGCAGCCTTTGCCACTGGATCCCAGAGGAAAGCCAGACCCTTCCACATCATCCCTGCACCTTCAGAGGAAACTGCCCCTTCTCCAGGAGCACTGCTCCAGCTGAGCCACATCTGCCACTGCAGGAGGATGCAGCCACCATGGAATGGGACTGTGCCAACACCCTGACTGACTGACGGGTGTCAGCTTGGATTCTGACTCTGGCAGGGTTTGGGATTGTTCTTTGTAATACTGCATTTCTATTTTAATTTTCCTAGTAAAGAACTGTTATTCCTAATCCCATATCTTTGCCTGAGAGCCCCTTAATTTCAAAATTATAATAATTTGGAGGGAGGGGGTTTACATTCTCCATTTCAAAGAGAAGCTTCTGCCTTTATTGGCAAACACCTGTCCTTCAAACCAGGACACAATCCCTGCTTCAGAAGGGGGTAACAGACATCCAGCAGTGCCCAGATGCCACTGACACCACATCACCTTTCTGGCTGATAGGGACAAACATTGAGGGTGTTTTCCTTCTGCTCTAAACAAGGAAAATATAATTTTAATTCCTCAGAAGTACTGCCCAACAGCATTCACTGTTCCCACTAAAACAGTTTCACACTGATGGCATCCCTTCTGGGCAGAGAATCCTCTCATTCACAAATTTAAGGATTTCTCCCAAATGCTGCAATTCATTCAGTCACACATCACTGGACAAAAGAAGGGATAGATTCTGGGAAGGGTCAGCAGCTGCACTCCAACAGCAAAGCATCTTTCAATACCTAATTTTCCTAAGTACCATGGTCATCACAGAATCATGGAATGGTTTGGGTTGGGAGGACATTAAATCCCACCCATTGCCACAGACTGGGACAATTCCCACCATCCCAGATTGCTCCAAGCCCTGTCCAACCTGCCACTGGACACTGCCAGGGATGGGGAGGCCACAGCTTCTCTGGACACCTACACCTGAAATCCTAATGCTTGAAGAATGAATTGTGTCAGTGAATTTTGTTTCTGCCCCTTGGAAGGCCCCGAGTGCTGCTGGGGGGTGTCCCAGGCTGGCAGGAGCTCCCACTTACGGCGTAGAAGCGCATGTTGTGGCTCAGGGGCAGTGGATCAGCCTCCTTGGACAGCTCAAACTGTGTGATCAGCTCATACAGGGGCACAAAGGTGGGAGCTGTGTCGAACAGGGGGATACCTGAGGGGACAAGAATGGAATGTCTTGTGGAATGATGGCACCTGGGAGCCAGGGGTGCAAGTTTTACTGAAAACCCTGAGCAACTCCCCTGGCACACGTTAAAAATCAGCAGGATTTACTGATAGAAAAGATCAAAATGATACTGATAGAAATTAATAAAACCCCAGAGATGTGACTGCCAGGTCTGAACCCACCTGTGCAGCTCTGCAGCTTCTGGATGAAAGCTCGAGACACTGGAATGGGACGTGGGAATTTCAGGAAGAAACAAGCTGGCAGGTCCACGCTGTTGGCACTGGTGATGGAGGAGAAAGATGGAGTTCTGGAAGATTGGGGGGACAAAAGGTGCTGTGAGCTGCAGGGCTCCTGCTGTCACTTACATAACATTCATATTTGCTCAAATCCATGTTGTTACACCTTAGAAAGGAAGACTCTCCTCAGAAGCCCCTAAATCAGGCGTTTCTTGGCCTAAAGGCAGCACGTGTGGAATTCACATAATGCTGTGACAATCCCCCAGCTGAGTGCTGGCCTGGCCTCCTGCCCTTACCCTTTGCTGTCCACAGGATGGGAGCCCATGATGAGTGGAGCAATTGGAAGTTTGTGCATTGCCATGGTTCCCTCGACTGTCACCGACACGTTCATACCCAGCGAGCGAGGAACTGCAGGGGGAAGAACCCAACAAGGACATGAGCTGATGGAAAAAACCCCACCAGTGGCAAGTTTTGTGGATTAAATATGAATTAAATATATTCTCCATCACTGGGAGTGTTCAAGGCCAAGTTGGATGGGACTTGGAGCAACCTGGGACAGTGGAAGGTGTCCCTGCTCATATACTGGATGAGCTTTAGGGTCTCTTCCCACACAAAATATTCTGATTCTATAAAATATCACTCTGGCTTCCCCCACCAGAGTTGACTGTTCACCCCCAGGACCAAATGGACAACAGCCAAACTGACTGTTCTACCCAAAGCTCCATCTCCCTCTAGCCAGGTGGACCAATTCCATCATTCCCAAAATATCTTCCAAACACATTTGTGAGTTTGTAGTTTGCTCTTTGCAAAGCAAAACAAATAATGATTTTGGATAAATTCCCCCTCTTTTTATCCTGACAACTGGAGCTTGGTTTTGGCATTTTAACAAGAGCCAGATGTTCATGCATCAAAACAATCTTCCAGTGGGATGGGAGAGGCACGAGGCTGGATGGGTCTGAGGAACCTGGGACAGTGGAAGGATTGGAACTGGATGAGCTTTAAGCTCCCTCCAGACCCAAACCATTCTGGGATTTTATGTTTTTATTCAGATAACAAAACAAATGCCATGTTAAATGAGATTCACTGGAAGGGAAAAGGCTCTGCCTGCAAACTGTGACCCCAGGACCCCAGAGGAGCCCAGCTCCAGCTCCAGCTCCAGCTCCAGCACACCTGAGGCCAGAGTTCAAACCTGGGCTCTTCAAACCCATGAGGGTTTAAAGTCCCAGAGGACAGCCTGTGATTGACAGGCTGGAATTCTGCTTCCTTCCCTCCTCCACAGCTGACCTACCATTGTTCTCATGCAGAACCACGGGGGCTCCAGTGCCATCCTCAAATAAATCATAGGGGGAGACGTAATATTTGAGGTTCATCAGGAGACCTGGGGGAGAGAAACTCCTGCTGAGGCATCCTGAGAAGTCAGCCTGATCATCCCCACAAAGCCACACAAACACCCCAAGACTTTGTCCCTCTTTTACTTTATTATTTTCCAACAGTTAATGTGGAAACTATCACCCATATTGGGGAGCAGGAACAAATCAATTGTTGTTAATTCCTTTTTTTAAGAGTGAATCACAGGTACCTCCACTCCTGGGGGTGAGATAGCCAACACTGCCATGGAGGATCTTGTCCAGGGGGTTTGCATTGGTGGCTTGCCTGCAAGAGAGGCAATCACAGTTTGAAACAAACCACAGCCACACCTGAAGCCAAAATTCATGTGCTGAGACTGATTTCAACTCAAAATTCACATTTCTGGGACCCAAAGAGGCACTGATCCTAAATTTCACATTGTACAGGCAAAACAAAAGCTGCTTTACCCTCCACAGCACAGCTGGTTTATCAGAGAATCTACAGCAGTGAAATATGGCCAAAGCTTTCTCAATTTAAAACACACAATCACTGAATCCACCTAGTTACAAACTTTTTATTTTGCCTTTTAGACTCTCTTCCTGCAATTAAAAAATAATTTCTTAGAGCTCTAAGCATTTATAAATATTTACAAACTTACCAGTACATCCCAGCCATCTTTTGGAGATCCAACTCCAAGGACTGCAGAGCCAAGTACATTTTAGTTTTAAGTTTGCTTAGGGAAAAAAACAAAACAAAACAAAACAAAAAACAATAAAATAATATAAGAAAACTTGAAAGGAACTGTGCAGTGCAAACCTACAAGCTTGGAAGGTTTTTTATTCATTTCATATGTGTGGGTATAAATAAATATATTCTAGACTTGGTTCATTTTATATATGTGGATATAAATATATCCTGCACTTACTTGTCCCCTGGCAGCTTGTACAGGTTCACAAGTCCCCTCAGATGTTTTGAAAACTCATCAAAATTTTTCTCTCTGAAAGGAAAAAGGGAAGAAAAGTTACCAAGTATTCAAATTACTAACAGATAGGTTTCATTTTAAAAAATTACATCAACAAAGATGCTGAGGCACTAAAAAAAAAAAAAAAAAAAAAAAAAAGACTTTTGCTACATGAAAATGTGTTCTTTAAATGATTCAGCTTTAATGTGCTGTGGGCTTTGAAGATACTTTGCACAGCAGCCAGAATCACAAGATCTGAGCCAAAGCCAGAAAATCCCCTGGAGAAGTGAAGACACTTCATGGGGAAGCAGCAGTTGTGAAGAATTTTGTGTTTCCAGACATCAAATAGCATCATATCATTAGAGCAAAGAGAAACCTGTGAGAAAACACAACAAACCACCCCTGTCACTCACCTCAGATGTTGCACCAGCTCTGGACAGCTCTGCAAAGGAAAGAACACACAAAGATGTCAGTGTGGAATGCAGCCACTCCAGGCTTTGTGCAGCTCTGCAGCTGGGAAATATCAGCCCAGGGAAGTTCCCAATAATCAGCTTTTCCTGGGAAGCCACAGCATGCTCACAACCATGCCTTGCTGTGATTCTGCTCCTCAAACCTTGCTGGGACAAGTCCAGGTAATGATATTTCCTCTTCAATTATTAATTTGAAATAAACTTCTCAAAGTGTGAAGCTTTAGGTTGAAAATCTCTGAGCTTACACAGGGATATTAAAGATGGGCTGTTTTGAGGAGAGGCCAACCAAACACCAAACTCAAACTCTTCTCCATTTGCACAAGGGCAGTAAAACCATTTTCTCCCAGCATTTCAAATTTTAGAATTTTCTATTCTCAGAATAATAATAATAATAATAGAGATAATAAAAAGCTTTTTATTTAATAAATAATAAAGAGCTTTGCAAGAATAATTTCCCTTTCCACTCCTTGAAAACACAGCAATAACTTCCATAAAATTCTCAGAAACATTGAGGTAACTTCCTCAAATAATTTTGCAGGTTGTGAACCCACAGTGTGCATTGATTAGAAAATCCCACAGGAGCAAACTACTCTGTGGAGGATTTTACTTCCCACTAGAAGGAGCAGCAAGGGTGCAACTCTGGGTCTGAGGGAATAAATAAAATCGATTTCCTCTGCTCAAAATAAAGGGAGATAAACAGGAATCCCAAAAGCACAAGGGTTCCTCTTTGCCAGGAATACCCACCACGGGGTTTTCTCCATGGTGAGCCACCTTGACATCACAGAGCAGCCCTGTGGGGTCCAGCTGCACCTCCACATAAAACATGTCTGAGGTGATGTAACACTCGGTGCCGTTGGCACTCAGGTGGGATCCCAGGCTGGGAGGAAACAGAACAAAAATCACTGTGAGATGGACAGAAATCAACCACAAAACCCCCAATCCAACCCCAAAAACCCCAATCCAAGCACAGAAATCCCCCACAAAACCCCCAATCCAACCCCACAAAACCCCCAATCCAAGCACAAACACAAAATCCCCAACCCAAGAACACAAACCCTCACAATCCAACCACATAAAATCCCACAATCCAAGCACACAAAATCCCAATCCAAGCACACAAAACCCCACAATTCAAACACAAACCCCAAATCCAAGCACACAGAATCTCACAATCCAACCACAAAACCCCCCAACCCAAGCACACAAAACCCCACAATACAACCACAGGAAAAACCCAATCCAAGCACATAAAATGCCCCTAACCCAAATTTACAAAACCCCACAACCCAAACTCACAAAACCTCACAACCCAATCACATAAAAACCCCAATCCAAGCACACAAATCCCCACAATCTAAGCACACTAAATCCCAACCCAGGCACACAAACTCCACAGTCCAAGCACATAAAACCCCATAAAAGCCAAGATCATAAGTCCTCCAAATCCAAGCACACAAAATCTCACAATCCAAGCACAGAAAAACCCCAATCCAAGCACACAAAACCCCAAATCCAGGCACACAGAATCTCATAATCCAAAGTCACAAGCCCTCACAATCCAAGCACACAGAATCCCAATCCAAACTCACAAACCCCCACAATCCTACCACACAAATCCCCACAATCCAACCACACAAAATCCCACAATCCAACCACACAAAATCCCACAATCCAAGCATACAAAACCCTCCCAATCCAAGCACATAAAATCCCACAATCCAAGCACAAAAAAACCCCAAACCAAGCACACAAAATCCATAATCCAAGTTCACAACACCCCACAAACCAAGCACACAAAACCCCACAATCCAAGCATACAAAACCCTCCCAATCCAAGCACACAAACCCCCACAATCCAAGCACACAAAAATCCCAATCCAAGCTCACAAAGTCCACAATCCAAGCTCACAAAACCCCACAATCCAAGCTCACAAAACCCCCACAATCCAAGCTCACAAAACTCCACAATCCAAGCTCACAAATCCCCCACAATCCAAGCACACCAACCCCCACAATCCAAGCACACAAAAGCCCAATCCAAGCTCACAAACCCCCACAATCCAAGCACATAAAATCCCACAATCCAAGCACAAAAAATCCCCAAACCAAGCACACAAAATCCATAATCCAAGCTCACAACACCCCACAAACCAAGCTCACAAAGTCCACAACCCAAGCTCACAAATCCCCACAATCCAAGCACACAAAATCCCAATCCAAGCTCACAAAACCCCAATCCCAGCTCACAAACCCCCCAAGCCCAGCAGCAGGAGGCTGTGCTGGGGGCAGGAAGCAGCAGCAGTCTTTGCCCTGAGCTGAGGAGGAGCCTCACCCGCTCTGCCTGGCGATGGACTCCAGGCGGTCGGTCATGGCAGGCAGAGATGACACTGCATGGAGGGAACAAAACCACAGTTCAGGGGAATGATCCACATTCCCTAAGGAAAAAACCAAATTTCAGCTGGTGACTCCCTCCCATTGCCCCATGTGCAACTGCACAGGACCTGTGCCCAAAAACAGACACAAGGGTCAGCACAGAGAAACCCAAATATTCCCAAAGTGCAAGGAGAGAATGGAATTTCCTCTGCAAGTGGAATCCAGGTATGGGCACTCACAGAACCATGGGATGGTTTGGGTTGGGAGGGACTTTAAAGCCCATCCAGTGCCACCTCTGCTATGGGCAGGACACCTTCTACTATCCCAGGTTGCTCCAACCTGGCCTGGGACACTTCCAGGGATGGAACAGCCACAGCTCCTCTGGACAAAGAGATGATTTTCCAAATAAAAGCAGCACAGCCTGTCCTGACTGCCCTGCCTGGCACTGAGCTCAGTGTGCTGATGAACCCCTGAGCATTAGGAAAACTGAAAGGCACCAGCAACACCCAGTGTGTGTTTTTTGTGGGGCATTTCTAGAGGGTTTTCCACCCTGCAGGAGCCTGTGGAGAGCACACAGAGGACACACCAACCTTTCAGGGCCTTCTGCAGGGTCTCCAAGCAGCTCACCAGATGTTGGTGTCCCCCTGAGTTCAGCACCACTCGTTTTTCCTTGGGCAGACAGAAGAAAAAAAGTCATTTTTCCTTGGATCTCAGTAGGAGAAAATTAGGAAACTTTTGAACAGTCAAGGGAGATTTATTTAGATAATTAAAAGCAGATTAGGTTTCGGTCCCAAATTACAACATCTTGATTTCTGTAGGTGATCAGTATCTGATTGCATGCAGATTACAAAGACAGGTCTGAAATTCAGTTATTTTCTTTTAAGCAACTTGCTCAGCTGCAAGAACAGAATGTAACAACTTTTTATAGGTCTAAGCTGAGAGTTTTAGAAGAGATGACAGAAAAATCAAGAGCCAGGCAAACTTTTAACACCTGAGTATGGGCAGAAGGCTTTGCTGGAGCTCTCCCCTGTCTCCTGCTCTCCTTCCCCCACCCAGACCAATATTTCAAACCTATTTTTGTCTAAACAAACACTGAGTGTTGAGTGTCACTGAAAACTGCTCCACCAAACAATATCCTGGAAGGGTGAGCAGCAGAAAACACAAGTTTGACTCTTTCCCTGGCACTGAGCAATTAATCTGTAATTAGGGGAGGGAAAGGCACATCAGGCAGGGAACCCCTGCACCCCTCAGGAGAGAGTAAATACAACAAAAACACCTTGAAGAGATCTAAGAACCCAACACAAAACCATTAGAGCCCAGCAGCCTCACCATGACCTGCCGGACCAACTTCATGGTTTCTGTCCAGGGCCGGTTCTGGCTGTACTTGGTGTGGAGCCTTTCCAGCAGGGAGCTCATCTTGTTCAGCTTCTCTGCCTCTGTGAGACAGGAACATTCAGGAGAGAGAATATTGGAAGTTTTAATCAGTTTAGGAATACAACACTTTCCACCTTGAAGCTGACCTCAGAGAATTTGCTTAGTGCTGGTTTAACGCCAGCTCTCGAGGTGAGGGAAATGTTATGGAATATCCCAGGCTGGTGAAACTAAAGGATCATGAAAATCCTATGGAATGCCTGTCTGGAAAATGCCCAGCTCCTGTTCTGCACAGTCCCTGAGTGATGTGGCCCCAGCAGGTTTAGTTCTGTCAGGACACGATCCCCAGGGTCTAAGGATGGTGTTTCCCTGGGGCAGGAAGCTGAGGGTGTGGGAAACATGGGGTTAAAGCAGTGAAGTGGAGTTTTGTGTCCTGGATTCCCCCTCTGTTCTCTCTCCCAAATTCTTGAAACTTCTTCACACCTTCCATCATCAAAAACCTCAACCAAACCATCCCTCTTGTCACAAATTCTGTGCTCAGACACAGACAGCAGGACTCAGGGGAGCGACTGGAGCTGAGCCAGGGAGGTTTAACCTGGATTTTGGGAAAGGCTCTTCCCCCAGAGAGTGGCTGGGCACTCCCAGGCTCCCAGGGAATGCTGAGGAGCATTCCAGTCACAGCTCCAGGAGTGTTTGGACAACGCTCTCAGGCACACAATGGGATTTTTGGGGTGTCTGTGCAGGGATGGGAGCTGGACTCTGATGATCCTGTGGGTTCCTTCCAGCTCAGGACATTCCATGACTCCACAATGAGCTCAGAGCTGAGGGTTGGTGTCCCCTCAGTGCTGCTCCAGAGCCAGAACACAGCTCCACGTGCTGGGAGGGAATACAGCAGAGGATGAGTGACCAAAAGGTGACAAAGAGGATGTGGCTTTCAGCAACACTCAAATCCTGTATTATATTGCCAAAAAACAGAGTTCTCTGCACTTCCATGTCAAAAAATCCTGGTGGACATCATTCCAGAATAAACCTTGTCCCCAGCACCAGAGGGCCCAAGGCAAACATGACAATTTAGTGTCACCCCACAGGATGCTGTGACTTCCACCTGCCAAATTTCCACAGTTTGTGCTCCTTATTGATGTTCTCCCCGCCCACAGACCTCACACTGAGTCCTCCAAATCCAAGTGTAAGGAACCAATGAATGTGTGCTGGATGTTTTGGAGTCTCCTGCTCTGGAGCCATTCCAAACCCACCTGTATCCCTGCTCCAGGTGACCCTGCCTTGGCAGAGGGGTTGGGCTGGATGATCTCCAGAGGTTCCTTCCAACCTCAGCTATTCTGGGATTTTGTTTTTAGGTATTTTAAATCTCTCAGCTGCATCAACACAGGATGCTGGAGGTGGAAAGAGACCCTTGAAATTCAGCTGGTCCAAGCCCCCTCCCCAATCAGCAGCGAGCTGTCCAGAATCCCACAGAGGGAGAAGGGACCTCTGCAGATCCCCCAGCCCATCCCCCTGGCAAGGCAGGGTCACCGGGAATGTGCCCAGCTGGGTGTGGAATATCTCCAGAGAGGGAAATGCACACCCTGCCTGGGCAGCTGTCCCAGGGCTCTTGACACCCTCCTGTAAAGAAGCTTTTCCTCATGCCGAGGTGTGTTGTTGTGTTTCAGTTTCTGGTCATTGTTCCTCGTCCTGTCGCTGAGCAGCACTGAACAGAGTCCGGCACCATTCCCTGGAGACATTTGTACGGATTGATGGGATCCCCTGTCAGCCTCCTCTTCTCCAGAGTAACCAGGCCCGGCTCTGCGGTCCCTTCTCCTCACGGAGATACCCCAGACCTCAAATCGCCTTAGTGACCCTCTCCCGTTTCACCCTATGGGCGACACCTCAGCCCCAGCCCGGGGCTGCCCAGACCCGGAGCCTCGGCTGCACAGGGCCCCCCTGGTTCCCTCACGGGGCCGGCGGGAACCCCCGCGTCCCTCGCGCCGGACTCACCCTCGGCGCTGCCCGGCGCTGCCTTCATATTGCAGGTCCGGGGCCGGGATAGAGAGAGGGAGCGGGACTGAGAGAGGGATCGGGAGCGGGCGGGGAGCGGGGGCGGCGGCCGGGCCGCCCTCGCCCTCACACGGCGGCGGCCGCCGCCATCGCTGCGCCCGCGGCTGCGCTCCCGCGCTCGCGAGATCTCCGCCGCGCCCACGGGGGTGGGCGTGGCTCGAGGGCCAGCACGCCCCGCCCCCTCCGCTTCCTGGAAGCCCGGCGGCGGCCTGTGTGGAGCCGTAACGGAGCATTTACCGCCCGTTACCCGGCGGTGCGCCGGGGCGGGCTCGGCAGCGACCCGCCGGCGGCTTTAGAGCGCAGCGCGGCGGAGCGGGAGAGCGGCGAGAGGCCGGGCCAGCGGGGCGGCAGCACCGCCATGGAGCTTTGTTGCGGGCCGGGCGCTAGGGGGCGCTGTCCCCGCCCCGCGTCCCAATAAAGTTCGCTGGGAAGCAGCCGCCGGCCGCGCGATTTCGCGACTCTCGCGAGAGGACGAGCGCGCGCCCCGCCCATCTCCGAGAGGACTTGCGGACGAGGAGGACTCGCGCGGAGGGAGGGGTGGTGGCAGCGCTATCGCGAGAGTTGCGGGCGGGTCTCGCGAGAGTTGGCGGTGCCCCGGACGGCGCCGCTCCGGTTCGGGCAGAGCGCTGGGGCCGGGCCGGGGGCGGCGGCGGCTCCGGGGCCTTTCGGCCGGGGATCCGCGCCCAGGCCCCGCCACCGCCGCTGAGGCCGCGGGCAGCGCTCCGGGCCCGGGCTCCGCCTTCCCGGGGCGCCCCCGCGGCCGCGCTGCCCGCCGGGCCTGGGCCCCTCGGATGAGGCGGTGAGGCCGCGGCGCTTCCCCCTCCCCTCCCGGGTCCTTCCCCCCTCCCCTCCCCGTCCCTCCCGCCTCCTCCGGGGCCTCGGGCCCCGCTCCTCATGTAGGAGGGAGGACCGAGGCCGGGGTGGATGGTGCGAGGGGCGGGCGCGGAGGGAGTTTGAAGTTCGGGGCTTTCGCGGAGTCCCCCCCTCGCCGTTCCCGAGCGCAGCGGGGGAGGAATGCCAAATCCGGAGAGACATGGGGGCAAGAAGGACGGCGGCGGGGGGTCCTCGCAGCCGGGCAGCGGGAGCTCCAACAGCAAGGAGAGGCACCGGGCGGGCTCCAGGCACAAGCGGCACAAGTCCAGGCACTCCAAGGAGTCCCCGCTGGCGGCCCAGGAAGCGGCGGCGCCCCTGGGAGCGGTGATCAAGCCGCTGGTGGAGTACGATGACATCAGCTCGGACTCGGACACCTTCTCGGACGATGTGGCCCTCAAGCTGGACAGGAGGGACAACGAGGAGAGGAGGGCGGAGAGGAGCGAGAGGGCCCAGAAGCACCGGCACCACCAGCACAAACGGCTCCGGGAGCTGATGAAGAGCAAACAGGCGGAGAAAGACAGGAAGTTGGAGAAGAGCCTGGATGCTTCCAGCAGGTCCGCCAAGGAGAGGATATCGGGATCCTCCAAGAGGCTCCTGGAGAGCGAGGAGCACCCCAAGGCGCTCTCCTCCAAGAGCAGCAACAAGGAGTCGCGCTCGGCCAAGGCGCACAAGGAGAAATCCAGGAAGGAGCGGGAGCTCAAGTCCAGCCACAAAGAGCGCAGCAAAAGCCATCGGAAAAGGGATGCTCCCAAAAGTTACAAAACCATCGACAGCCCCAAGAGGAAATCCAGGAGCCCTCACAGGAAATGGTCGGACAGCCCGAAACTGGACGACAGCCCCTCGGGAGCCTCCTACGTGCAGGAGTACGACCTCAGCCCGCCCCGCTCGCACACCTCCAGCACCTACGATCCCTACAGGAAGAGCCCCGGCGGCTCCTCACGCCGCCAGTCCCTCAGCCCGCCCTACAAGGAGCCCGTGGGCTACCAGTCCAACGCCCGCTCGCCCAGCCCCTACAGCCGGCGGCAGCGATCCGTGAGCCCCTACAGCCGGAGGCGCTCGTCCAGCTACGAGCGGGGCAGCGGCTCCTACAGCGGGAGGTCCCCGAGCCCCTACGGCCGCCGCCGCTCCAGCAGCCCCTTCGCCTCCAAGCGCTCCGTGAGCCGCAGCCCCATCGCCAGGTGCGTCTGCCCTGGGAGCTGGGGAGGGCTTGGGATGCGGCTGGGAGGACGTGAAGGGAGTTCCAGGGAAGGTGGGATGATGTTCAGGGCTTGGGATGCGGCTGGGAGGACGTGAAGGGAGTTCCAGGGAAGGTGGGATAATCTTCAGGGGAGTTTGGGGTGACAGGATAAAGAGGGATGGGTTCAGGTTGAAGGAGAGTGGGTTTGGATGGATATTAGGAAAAAAATTGTTCAGTGGGAGGAGGGTTGGCCAGGGAAGTTGTGGATGCCCCATCCCTGGAATTGTCCGGGCTTGGGATGGTGGAAGGTGTTCCTACCCATGGGATGCTCTTGAGGGCCCTTTCCAACCCAAACCATCCCATGATTCTGTGATTCCTTTCCTCCCCACTGATGCCCAATCTGGCTGCATAGGGACAGTGTGTGGAGTTGCTTTGCTCGGGGCCTTGACAACTCCCTTGGAAATGGAGTTGACACTTTGGGCAACGCCTCAGTGCGTGGCGGGAGGCAGCGTCCATGTTGGCTCTGGGCAGGGAGGGAGGCTGGAAGAGCTGCTGGGATTAAGTTACACCCACCTCTGGAGCGGCCCCTGCGTGGGGAGGCTCCCTGAGCGCGGTCTAAGGCGCTTACCTGGCGGGAAGTTCAGCCATGGGCAATGTTTTCACCTATTTCTGGAAGCCTTTATCTGTTTACTTCATGTGGGAACTTGATCCCGATTTTCAGGAGGGCTCATTTAGGTGGATTTTGCTCTTTCTGAACTGACTCGTCTTTTCTTTCCCCTTGGATTAGAGACAACTATGTGCAAACTCCATCTCTCAGCCTAAACTTTCTTTTCACAGCACTAGAGTTTCTTCCCTTTCCTTCTGAAATCTGGGCAACCTGGAAGGGCGAGGAGCAACCAGCTGGATTTTGGCTTAACTCTAATTTTCTCTCTTTTTTCCTTTTAATCAGTAACTTTGCTACAGAAGGGAACAATTATTTCAAGGTAGCTGTGTGTGTTTTATTTCAGGTGTTCATTAATCATCCTGTGACATGGTCTAATGTTGATCTTTTCTTTCTCTAGCCCTGGCTTACATTCAGTGAGTTTGCTGTTGTCTCCATGGATGCTGTGGAGCTTTGCTTGGAGCTCCATGGCAATTCAGATGTGACCTGGAATGTAATGGCCATAGGAATGCTCTGCTCCCTGCTTGCTGTGCTGCATCCTCCAGCTCAGCACTTCCCAAAGCACACGGGCCTTTTGGAATTTGGTCTTTGTTACTAAAACCCTGAACTTCAGGAGTGCTGTCTTCCATGGAGAACTTGCCTTTGTCCTTGCTGGTAGTTCTGTGTTGGTTTCAGCCTTCTGCAAGCTCTGACATAAAATCTCTATATTCCACTGTGATTTTACAGTGCAAATTTCCTCCAGGCTGCTCCTCCTTTGGCCTGTTTTCCCTGTGTACACCTGGGAGCTTCTCAGGGACAGGCCTGCATGGTTTTCTCCTTCTTCCCTTCAATCCTTTTTTTACCTGGTGCTGCTGCTCTGACACATGATTTACTCATCCTGTGAAGAATAAGGGTGCAGTGGTGGGAGGTGTCAGTTCAGCTATGTGTGAGCATAACCTGTGAGTTGTGGTTCTGGGTGAGTGTCCAGCTCTCAGCAGGGAGAAGCCACTGGCAATTGCAGTGCTATCCTAAGGGTTTTCCCCCAGCTTACTCCACTTCCCAGCAGAACCTCTCTGTGTAAGTGGCTGGCTGCTTCTTGAGTTGAGAAATCCAGCAGAAATTTCCCTGATTTATGGGAGCAACTTCAGAGCACTTTTTGCTGCTTCCCTCAACTTTCAGGGCTTTTTTTGAAGGACATCTTTGACTCTTGACTAAATGCTGGACCCCAAATCAGATCGGTTCCAAAGGTTACTCACTGTTTACACTCAGCTTGTAGCAAACTCTCTGAACCTCTGGCTTGATAACTTACTCCTCTCTCTTTCCTGGGCAGATAACTTAGTGACTGTGTGAGGTATTGCAGCCCCTTTGGAAAACACCTGCCTGCAGTGGTTGTAGTAAAGGGACAGAGGGAATTTCATGTGTCAGGTGAAGTCTGAGTTGTTATTCACGTGTTTAGTTTGGCTTTGTGGAGCTCCCAGGCTGTGAGGGGAGACTGGAGGGGAGGATTCTTGTGTCCAGGAGACAGGAGGGGGCTCACCTGGAGGCTGGAGGGGGCTCAGGGCTCACCTGGAAGGGCTCAGGGCTCACCTGAGGGAGTGGCTGTGAGGGTTTGGGCTGAGCCCTCCTCACCTTGAGGTGTTGCAGATGAGTGTGAAAGGAGGCAGCTGGCTTTGGGCAGTCAGAAATCCCTTCTGTGCTTCCTGTGGAGGGGCAGGAGCATTTTTTAGGAGAGAAAACCTCTTTAACTGGCACACTGAGGCAGGGAACACCTGATCATGGCTTGTGTTCCTCAGGATTTTCTGGGACACTCTGCTATTTCCACTGACTGACAACATGGGGGATTTATTTTTTTTTTAGTCATTCTGTGTTTTCTTTCATCTCCATTTCCAAAACACATCATTAGGGAACTGCACCCATGTGCTGTGCTGATTGGAGAAAATCCAGAGTGTTTGCATTTCCAGTGGCTGTGGAAAACAACTCACTTCCCATCGAGGAGGAAACCAGGATGATTTGGTCAGTAGGGAAAATAACAGATGTGCTTTGCCATTCTGTGTAGCAACTGTTGTCACTGCAGCTAAAACAGGGAGATGGAATTCCAGAGTCCCTCAGCTTGCTGGAGATGGGATGTGCTGAGTGCTTGTGTATGGGGAAGTGTGAGCATGTGGTGAAAGGTTGCTGGGCATTCAAAAATAAGAGTTAAATTTGTTTCCTGAGAAATTGGAGCAGTTAAACATCCCAGATGCTATTTCCTGCTTTATTCTTAACTCTGTGTTGTTTAGAGCAGGTAAAATACTGAAATATCTGCAGGTGATAAGGAATTATGTGTCACCTCTTCACTATCTCAGCATGGAAGGTTGTAGCATTCCATTCTCCAGAGGCCACCCCAATCCTCTGATTGTGTGACTTAAATAAATCTCAGTGCTTTTTAATGTGGATTTTTAGATGAAGCCATCATTACTTTGTTAATTCACAGCTGTCATGCTTGGTATCTTTTATTTGTTTTCCAGTTCTGGAGGACAGCAGGGTGGGTTTTAATCCCAGAGCATTTTTATCCAGAAAGAGGAAAGAATGTGAGGCTGAATTGCCCCTCATCCATCCTGGATAACTTTGACAAAGCAAGTAAGGTGTGAAATGTTACAGCAAGGCTTAAGAAATTAAGGGTGAAAGGTTTAAAAGTGGCTGCAGGTAATGCCACAAAAAAATCATCCCAGAGGATGGAAATGGTTTTCTTCCAGAAGCAAAACATACCTGTGTATCTTCTATATTTTATTGCCTGTTTTTTTGAGATGTGCAATGATCAAAGCCCCTCAGCAGGTGCTGTGTTGGTGTTTTTGGGGCTGGGGATGCCCTGAGGATGGCAGGTGAGGTTTGCTGTGATGCTCTTGGTGGAGCTGGGAGAGCAGAAAGGTTTTTCTGGATGTGGGGCCTTTTTCAGGTCTGTGAACACCAGCCTGGAAAATAAAAACCAGCAGTTGTTTGTGTGGTGACTGTGGGGAGTTATTGTTAGTGATGAGAAAAAGGGTGAGTGGTGCCTGTGGAGTGAACAGGGCTGGGAGGAAATGGGTGGATTTATTCCTGATGGAGCAGAGGACTGTGGATATTTGCTGCTGGAAGGTCAGGGAGTCATTCCAGCCCTGGGAAGTTCTGTGGTAACCCCTGTGAGAGGATCTGACTATTCCTCCACTTCCCCACCCTCACCTGTCCTGCTCCAGGCAGGTGTCCCTGCTGGCTGTTTCTAAATTACCATTAAATTTACCTTTAAATTTTAAATGTTTAAATTTTCCATTTACCATTAAATAAGGTAAAATTGGATTTTTGGAGAAGTTTATTTTGGATCTGATGAGTGATTTGGCTTGGTTGCTCTGCATCCAGCTGCATTAAATTCCATTGAAGGTGGGGAAGCCCTGGCACAGTCTTGGGATAATACTAATTGGTGTTGTTAATGATGTTCTGAGTATGGTTACAAGAGAGCCAGTGTGTTTGAACTGTGTTAAATATGTTTTATAACTACTGTGGGACTGTTTGAGGGAATTCTGTGTTTCCCAAGTTAGATGTGTCCTGAGTAGTAAATCCTGGAGTGTTGTGTCTGTTACAGTATTTGTAGGGTCTGAACTCAGAATTTTTCATTGTCCTGTTGGCATCAGAGCCCACCACACCATTAAAGCCTCCTGCCTCACCCTGCCCAGTCCTTGTCCCTCCTGGAGTGAAGGAAACAGTTCTGGCTTATCAAGAGTTTGATATGAGCCCTGGAAGGACCAGTTTCCATTTCCATTTTGGTGTTGTTCTGGTTTCCCCATCAGTTTCCCCTCTCTTGAGCAGGTTCATGTGGGGGGAACCCTGGTGGTGTGAGGTGTTTCCTGCCTTGCTTCTCTCCCAGCACAGATTTGAGAGTTTCTTTATGCAGGAAGACCAAGACCAATAGAGTTTAAATCATTTTTTCTTCTTTCAAATCGCACTATGCAAATTTGAGTTCTGATGGCAGTAAAAGGGGGGTACAACAAGCTGGAAGAGTCCCATTTCCTGAGGCAACATTCCTGTGAGGGCAGTCGTGTTTTATCCATGGTTTCCTTTAAAGGTTCATATAATTCCTGTGAAAAATTCCTGAACTGCCAGCTCATCCTCTTGACTGAAGTCTCCTGTTGGCTGTGTGAGCTGTGATCTCTTTCCCTTGGGGTTTGTCCAGCCTTGATCCTTCCCTTCTCTCCCAATGTGCCAGCGGGTCTGGCATGGGAGGGATGGATGGTGATACAAAAACTCAGAAACTCCTTGCAGTCCCTTCACTCTCTCCTGCCAGGTGCTGTGGACTCTCTGAGCTGACCAGTGCTGGATCCAGCTGTTGGTGAGTAGCTCAGAGGGTGAGAGAAGCTCCGTTTCATTTCTCTCCACAGGAAATCCGTCAAGTCGCGGAGCCGCAGCCCTGCCTATTCCAGACACTCATCTCACAGCAAGAAGCAGAGGTCAGGCTCCCGCAGCCGCCATTCCAGCATCTCCCCCAGCAGGCTGCCCCTCAACTCCAGCCTGGGAGCAGAGCTCAGCAGGAAGAAGAAGGAGCGAGCGGCCGCCGCAGCCGCTGCGGCCAAGGTGGACGGCAAGGAGGCCAAAGGCTCCCCTGTTTTCCTGGCTAGGAAGGAAAACAGCTTGGCTGAACTGAAAGAGGCTGGGACAGAGTCTAAAAAGGTCACCAAAACTGTTAAATGTGAGAAAGCTCCGGATACAGACTCGGTTAATTTACTGTACACAAACACAGAGCCTAAAGCCCCTGCGGAGACAACGAAATCCAAGGTGGAGGAGAACTCGGAGAGGAAACATCCTGTTCCAGTTAGGGATTCCAAACCCACGGGAACAAAGGACTCGAAGCCTGTAGCAGTGGCAGAGGACCTGGTATCTCCAAAGGAGACAGACACAGCAGAGAAGGAGATTCCACCCCCACTCCCAGCCATCAAATCCCCCCCTCCACCTCTGCCCAGCAGCACCCCTCCGCCTCCCACGCCGCCGCTGCCGCCGCTGCCTCCGTCACCCGCCGCCCCACCTCTGCCTCCAGCCCCAGCCACTCCTGTGCAGCTCCCTCCTCCAGCCCCAACGCCTTTGCCATCCTCTTCCCACCCAAGGACGTCTACTTTATCCTCTCAGGTGAACTCCCAGTCCTCTGTGCAGGTGGCTACAAAAACCCAAGTGTCTGTGACGGCTGCTATCCCACACCTGAAAACTTCCACCCTGCCTCCGCTTCCGCTCCCCCCTATTTTAGTTGGGGAAGATGACTTGGATAGGTAAGGTCACACCAGAGCATCCCCTTTGCATTTAAGAGCAAAGCCTTGAATAAAGAGGGTGGGTTTGTTGTTTTTTGGTTTTTTTTTTTTTTTTTTTTTTTTTGGGGGGGGGGGGTAATTTTACAGTTGTAATCCTGCAGAGTACAACTGTGGTGCTGGTATAAAGGAGTTACCCAGGGCTGTTCCAGGTTTGTGTGGAGAGTTTTATGATCTCAGCTTGTTGCCTCTTATCTCTGTGGGAAACAAGAGGTTTGGCTGCTGCTTGGTAAAGGTTTCACGTCACTCCTTGCTCATGGTTATTACAGGGATGGAATGTGGGGCTGGGATTTATTTGCCTCTCTTACTTTTTTGCACACTTACTTTAAAATTGCAGGTTTTTTGTTTGTTTAATTCTTTAGAAGCTTGTACTCAAGGAACAGGAAAATCTTAATAATTCCAATACAAGAACACAAACCAGAGCTTTTTCTGTTCCAAATTCACCAGGCACACAGGCCATGCCTACATGTAAAAATCAGCATTGGTTTAATTTGAGTATTGTCTTAATTCTTGAGTAATTGATGCAATCCTTTATTGCAGAAGAAGTAGATATTGTTTGCTTTAAAAGTTTAAAAATGAGTGAAACTGCTCCTGGTTCAACTTTATTTCCTGATCATTTCTGATCAAAACATGCAGGCTTGGCTCTGTCCTGTAATTGTAGCTTTGGCTGGGCTAGGGGTGGTTGTGGCTTTTGTGATGAACTTGTCTGAAAACCCCATTCTGGGGTTTGCTTTTGGTGAGGAGAAAGGACCAGAATATCCAGAATGGAGTGAAGAAGAGAAAATAACCAACAAAGTATTTGTTTTTTCTCTCCTTTTGTAGCTGTTAGTATGTTGCAGTGCTGTTAACTTAAGGTCATCACTGATATTTTTTTTTTTACTTGACCTACTTAGCCTGTAGTTCCCTAAAAACTCCTGTATCCTCCCAGCCATCACTGAAGCTGTGCTGGGATTGAGGAGTAAAGCACATTTTTAGTGCCCAGTGTGGTATCCCACAGTTCTGACTCAATGCAATCACCCTGTGCTAAAGTGTCAAACATTCTAAATAATTGAATTTATTCTGATGGATGATTCTGGTATTGATGGCAATCAGGGAAACATTCTCACTGCCTCCAACCTAAAAGTGAGGCTGGTGTGTGTTTGTTGCCCTCCCTGAGCTGTGTGATGATGTTCAGCAAATATTACTGCTTTGGAATCTCTGTGCTGAGCAGGAGCTTTGAGCTGCTGCTGATTTTCCCAGCCCAAATACCAAAGCAAAGCAAATCCTGCTGCACTATTCCCTCCTTTCCAATCCCACAAGTTGTCCTGCAAATTTTCTATTTTATTTTTTCAACCACTCACACTTAGAGCTCTCTTTTTTTTTTTTTTTTTCACCAGCCAGGTGTGGCTTAGCTCTGTAGAGTGTTTTATCCCTGGGGTGATGCTGGGGCTCACTGCATGGCTCTGTGTGACTTTTTCCCAATAAAAGGATGGGAAATCCCACTTGTTTTGCTGAGTCTGGTGGTAGTTCCATGTGGCCCTGACTGTGCAGAATCTCACCCTTCACCAGCTGCCTTCATTTTTTATGAGCAAAACTCTTTGAGCTGGACTTTTGTCCTTACTGAGCCTGGGGAAAGTTCCAGCACCAAACACAGGGTTGGAAATTGGGTTTGCAGTGTCCAAGGACAGAACACACCTTGAACAAGTGGAGAATCCTTCACCTCCACAATTCCCCCCCTCCTGGAATGATTTTACACCTGGGTAATTCACCAGGAGAGGAGAAAAAGCAAATTTAGGAGGAATTGGTGCAAATTTTGTCCTGGTTTGGTGGAGCTTCCTGGGAACACAGCACTCACCTGGCTGCTGAAATTCCTGCTGGATTTTGGGCTGGCCCTCCTCATGCTGGTTTTTGGGGTGCCACTTGTGCTGGTTTAGCTTCTTCCCCCTGGTGTCCAGCCCAGGTGTCCTGAGGGAACTGAGCTTAGAGGAACCAAGTGCTGCTATGCAAATAGAGAACTGAGCAGATAAAAGGCAAGAAAATGGGAGTTTTTGGTGAAAAGGGCACTGCAGGTTCACTCTCCAGACACAGATTTGCCCTTCCCATTCTGCTCATAAAAGAAGTTGTTTTTGAGGGGTCAAAGTTGTTTTGTGGGGTTTTTATCTGGACAAATGCTGAGTTTTTTGTGGTTTAGTGGTGGATATGCCAGTGTTCATGGCTGGACTTGATCTTTTCCAGCCTTAACAATTCCATGTAATTCTCTGTAGATAATTGATTATTCTTATCCTAAGGATTTTGCTGTCCATGAGGGGAGAGTTTCAGCCCATCCACCTCTCCCATTTCTGGTGTTTTTTGTCTTCCTCTTTTCTTAAGCAGATTTACAGGAGGTTGTCCTGCAGATTAGGCAGTGTCTTCTAAAATAATTGGGAAAACGACCTACTTCCATCAGTTCATTTATTATGGAGTGTTAGATCTGATGGTACAAACACCAAACCTGCTCCCTGCCCTAAAAACAGACCTGGGGAAGCTGTTTGGATCTCTTTAATTTTTTTTCTTTTCCTGGTGAAGCAGAGATTTGCATGGAGAATTCATGACTACTCCAATCTAGGAACTCTCCTCACTGAATAAATGAAACAGAAAGCAGATTCTGCTCATGCAGCTGCTGCCAGCCCAAACCAAACTCCTGATGCTTGGTAGTTGCATGTAAAAAAATCAACTTTGGGTTCTTCAGCAGCATTCAGGAGTTAAAGCCACATTTCAGTTCTTGCTAAGAGGTTATAAGTTTCTGGTGGAGGAAGGTTTAACTCTGGATCTGTATTTATACTGATCCTCACCAAGTCAAGCACTTAATTTCATGGTGATAAATGGAATAAATAGAGGAAGTAAAGATCAGAAAGTGAGGGCTGGCTGATCCTCTGAGCTGCCTCACAGGAAATTCTGAATTATTGTCACTGATGAGTGCAAACTGAGCAAGTTCTGTGTGTTCATTTTGTGATGTGTTGCACTCTGTGATGTGTTTTCTCTCCTGGTGTATTAGCATTGTAAAGTGAAGCTGGTTTATTTTCTATTTGAATGTGCCAATTTTAACAGTTAAACCTCACCTTGTCAAGCAGAGCTGTTGTCCTGCAGTAACTTTGTTGTTTGTTGAAGTGGCTGTTGAGTCTGACTTTTGTGTTGTATTAACTTTTCGGAGTTTAGTCCAAAGGAGATTCTTCCTCCAAAACCTGTGAAGAAGGACAGAGAGCAGAGACCACGCCACTTACTCACGGACCTCCCGCTCCCCCCAGAGCTCCCTGGGGGGGACCCATCTCCTCCTGACTCCCCAGAACCAAAGGCAGCCACACCACCTCAGCAACCCTTCAAAAAGAGACCAAAGTAAGCCTAATTTCTTTTTTTTTTTTTTTTTTTTTTTTTTTTAATTTAAATCTTTGAGTCTCTTAAGTCCCCAAACTGCTTTTTATATTGAGGGAAGTGAGATGAGGGAGAAAACAAGTTCCTATTTCTGTATTATTCAGTGTTTCCTGTGGGTTTTCTCCCATTTGGACCCTCAGCTAAAGGCAGCTTGCCCCATTAATTTGAGAATTAATGGTAGAATTTGCTGGAGTGTGTCATGTCCAATCTTCAGCTACAAAAGCTCTTTTCCATTTGATTTAGCCAGAAGAAACCTCTGGATGAGCATCTCCTTATAAAAATCATGTTGCTTTCAAAAGTTGGTTGTTCCAAATGGGAGATTTGGATTTTTCATGCACTTTGTGATTGAAATGTTGGCCATGGAGCTGCAGTGGCACAGGGTGCCCAGAGAAGCTGTGGCTGCTCCATCCCTGGAGGTGCCCAAGGCCAGATTGGGCAGGGCTTGGAGCACCCTGGGGTAGTGAAGGTGTCCCTGCTATGGCAGGGGTGACACTGCATCATATTTCATGTCCCTTCCAACCCAAACCGTTCTGGGATTCCACAATTCTGTGTTCAAGGCATGGAGAACTTTCCTTGATAACAAATTTAACATCCCCTGATGGCCTGTACAAGAGTGTTTTAAATAAAAATCAAACATCCAGCATCCTGCAAAATATCCCAGACACTCATTTTTGTCCTGCTAAGAGGTTAAAAGTTACTTGTGGGGCAAGGTTTAACTCTGGGTCTGTATTTATAGTGATCCTCACTGAGGCAAGCACTTAATTTCATGGTGATAAATGGAATAAATAGAGGAAGTAAAGATCAGAAAGTGAGGGCTGCCTCACAGGAAATTCTTAATTATTGTTACTGATGAGTGCAAACTGAGCAAGTTCTGATCCAAGATAATATTTCTGTTCAGCACTATTTGGAGTAGCTGTAATTATACATGAAAAATCCATTAAACTGAACACTCCAATTCTTGGAGTGCAGATGTGCCTGAGGTTGGGTTTTGTGGATGAACACAGTGGGGCAGGTGTGTTTTTGTGGAGGAGCCCTGAGGTGTGTGTGACAGCTGCTGTGTGTCCCTGGTGCAGAATCTGCTGTCCTCGCTACGGGGAGAGGAGGCAGACAGAGAGTGACTGGGGCAAGCGCTGCGTGGACAAGTTCGACATCATCGGCATCATCGGGGAGGGCACCTACGGCCAGGTCTACAAAGCCAAGGACAAGGACACAGGTGAGCCTGGCTGCAGGGAAATGCCACCTCAGGGCTCTGGGGGTGCTCTGCACCAGCACCAGTCACTCAGTGTAGCGTTAGGGGGCCAGGGTTAAGCTAGCCCCCCAAGGTGCTACGAGAACCCAGATAGCTCAGGGGGGTTCAGGTAGCCCCTTTGCCTACTTGCCAGCGAGGAAAAAGACTGAGACCTGTAGCTGAATTATTCCAGAGACAGTTTATTCTCCAAAGGGAGTTCAGGCTACAAATCCATTAGATACAGGTAGGACAGAAGTATTTATAGATTTCAGAGGGATTCAGAAAAGAACCAATTAAAACACTAGTTAAACTCAATATCTAATTATATTTCACTTAACACTCTAAAAAGAAACCAATCACTGCGCTAACTTGAACACCAATAAAACTCTAAAGTGATAAGAAGTTTTCAGGCAGAAATTGTCTCATGTGAGAGGAATTTTTCTTTGTTTCTCAGGAAAGAGCTTCCCAGGGATATTTTCCTGGGAGTTTTGTGTCACCCACAACTCAGCCCTTCCTGAGGGGCACAAGAGCAGAGCTCTGCAGTCTAGAGTTCAGGTTTCTGTTCTGTTGGTGAGATCCTGTGCCCTGGGGTGGGGTTTGACACGTGGTCAGAAGGTTTTGGTGATCCCAGCTGAACCCCTGCTTTTTTTAAATTGTCAGACTTCATTGCAGCAGAGTTTAGGAAATTCCAAGTTAAACTTGTGTTCCCCCTTTGTGGTGGAGCAGGTTAGGAAAAGCACAGATCTCGTGTGAGAATCCTAGCACGAGTGTCATGTGAGATCCTGTGCTCTGGGGTGGGGCTTGACACCTGGTCACAATATTGTGATCACAGGTGCCAGCTGAAACTCTGGTTTTAAAATTGTCACATTTTATTGCAGCAGAGCTTGGGAAATTCCAGGCTAAACTTCTGCTCCTCCTTTGTGGTGGAGCAGGTTAGGAAAAGCACAGATGTTGTGTGAGAATCCAAACACAGATGTCATGTGAGATCCTGTGCTCTGGGGTGGGGTTTGACACCTGAGCAGAAGGTTTTGGTGATCACAGATTCCAGCTAAACTCCTGCTTTTTAAGTTGTCACACTTTATTGCAGCAGAGTTTAGGAAGTTCCAGGCTAAAATTCTGTTCCCTCTTTGTGGTGGAGCAGGTTAGAAAAATCTCAGGTGTCGTGTGAGAATCCCAGCTGAGAAATTAAATTAAAACGAGCAGAGGGATAACTAAAGCTGCCTCTGCTGTCCCTTGGTGAGCATTTGCCATGCTCAGAGCTGCTCCCAGGCTCCCTGGCAGTGCAGCTGAGCAGGCTGGGACCCTGCTGTGCCCTCAGGTGAGCTGGTGGCTCTGAAGAAGGTGCGCCTGGACAATGAGAAGGAGGGATTCCCCATCACGGCCATCCGCGAGATCAAAATCCTGCGGCAGCTCATCCACCGCAGCGTGGTCAACATGAAGGAGATCGTCACAGACAAACAGGATGCACTGGATTTCAAGAAGGACAAAGGTACAGCTCTCCACTCAGCACAGATGTGATGCAGCCCCTTGGTTTAGTGTAAAACTCAGCTCTTTGCTGCTTTGTGCTCCTCCTGTGGCTCCCTGGCTTTGGCCTCACCTCAAAGGACAGGTTCCAGTTGGAGTTCATTGCATTCCTGTAGAGTCACAAGAGAGCAGTCTTTAAAAAAAAAAAAAAAAAAAAGCCTTTACAGGGTCGCTTTTAACACTGATTAGTGGCAACAAACTTACTAATAGTGTGAAAAGCTCTTTGTCCTCAGTCACTGTGGAAAAAGAGAATTTTCTCATCCCACTGGTTCTTGTTTGGGACTTTCCCTTCCAGGAGAGGGAAGGGAACAACCCAAACACAGTTCAAACCATGCATGGCAGTGATCCTTCAATAAGTTCTCATGTAAGAAAATAACCAAAGCATGGAGGTAAATGTGGCCAGAGCTTCAGAGGAATTTATTTTGAGTGGATATTTAATTTCAAATGTTGCCTTGGTGGGGCTACTTTGTTGTTTTGGGGCCTTTTTACCCCTTGAGGGAAAAGGACACCCAGTAAGCCCAAAACAGCACAGGACTATTTAAAAAAAATAACAAAAAAACCACACAATTCCAGCAGAACAGTGGACAATAAAATCTCTCAACAATTTAATCTCCTTTCATTCCTCCTCTTTTTTGTGTCTCTCCTGTTGTTTTTAACCATTTCCCTGTTTATTATCCCAGGTGCCTTTTACCTTGTGTTTGAGTACATGGACCATGACCTAATGGGGCTGCTAGAATCTGGCTTGGTACATTTCTCAGAGGACCATATCAAGTCTTTCATGAAACAGTTAATGGAGGGTCTGGATTACTGTCACAAAAAGAATTTCCTTCATCGAGACATCAAGTGCTCCAACATCTTACTGAACAACAGGTAACCTGGGAGTGAGTGAATCCACCTGGGGATCTCTGCAAGCTCTTTTCCCTGGGTTTAGGGTGAGCACCCAGGGCTGTCCTCACTGTGGGTGTGCTCAGGAACAGGAGGTGTGAGAAAAATTTTGCCCATAATTACAACCAAATGTCTGAATATCCACCTAAAAAAATTTTTTCTGGGACATTGGCCTGTTGGGAAGGGTTTGTGATACAGATGACACTGAATTATTGATGGGTTTTGGTTGTTTTTTTTTTTTTTTACTTTGTATTTCTTTAAAACATTCAATCAGAAGTGGAGAATTCATCTTGGCATATACAGCAGTAATTCCTGCAAACCTGGCTTTTTGTTTTGTTGTTGTTGGTTTTTTTTTTTTTTTTTTTTTTTTTTTTTTTTTTTTTTCCTGCTCCAGGAGGGGTTTCCTCACCCTTTCACTGGGATTTATGTAGGAGTTTGGTTCTGATGGGTGCCTGACAGCTCAATGCATTGCATAATTCTGTGATTTAACTGTGATTTAAACCAGGGACTGTTTTTTTTTTTTTTTTTTGTCTTTCAGTGGGCAGATCAAACTTGCAGATTTTGGGCTCGCCCGACTCTACAGCTCAGAGGAGAGGTGAGGAAAGGGAGAGGGTTTATCTGGGTGGGATGGGCTTCTTTCTTCCTCATATCCACATCATCCCTCACTTGGAAGTCCTGACAAATTATTTTCAGTGGTGTCATCCAGCTCCAGCTGTTGGACAAATACACTCCTGGCTGGTGTTAACTTTTAATTAGAAGAGCAGTCCAGAAAGAGCCAAAACTTCTTCTCTGCTTGCCTTTGACCTTCCTTGGAGTGGGTTTTGCTCCAAAATCAGTCAGCATTCAGTGATGGCAGCTTGCTGAGGGTCAGGGATTTTCAGTCTTGGGTACCTACAGCAAATCCTGATTCCTGTAAAATCCTGTAAAACCCATGGTACCTCCTCAGCTGTTTTTAACTGAGGAGGTGCAGAGCTTTGACTTGAAACCCAGACTTGAAACCCCCCCTGCTGCCACCAGCAGGTGGGGTGTAAAAAGGAGAAGTTTTTCAAGGTTTTGTGGTTATTGGGATGAGTTTTTATTTATGTTTTTTTTTTTGCTTTGCAGCCGTCCCTACACCAACAAAGTGATCACGTTGTGGTACCGACCCCCAGAGCTGCTGCTCGGGGAGGAGCGTTACACCCCTGCCATCGACGTGTGGAGCTGTGGGTGAGTCCTGCTGGGCTCTCTGAGCATTCCTGGGAGAGCTGCTCCTTCAGCTGGGCCATTCCCACTGCTGCATCTGTCCCAGTGTCCTGGTTTGAAGGACAGGTGTCTGCCAAGAAAGGCAGGAGCTTCTCTTTGAAATGGAGAATGTAAACCCCCTCTGTCCAAATTATTATAATTGTGAAATGAAGGGGCTCTCAGGCAAGGATAGGGG
This sequence comes from Muscicapa striata striata, assembly GCA_030060385.1. Taxonomy (NCBI): domain Eukaryota; kingdom Metazoa; phylum Chordata; class Aves; order Passeriformes; family Muscicapidae; genus Muscicapa; species Muscicapa striata. Next base: position 643,716 of record JAREIS010000451.1, on the reverse strand, counting down.
AATTAGGAATAACAGTTCTTTACTAGGAAAATTAAAATAGAAATGCAGTATTACAAAGAACAATCCCAAACCCTGCCAGAGTCAGAATCCAAGCTGACACCCATCAGTCAGTCAGGGTGTTGGCACAGTCCCATTCCATGGTGGCTGCATCCTCCTGCAGTGGCAGATGTGGCTCAGCTGGAGCAGTGCTCCTGGAGAAGGTGCAGTTTCCTCTGAAGCTCCAGGGATGATGTGGAAGGGTCTGGTTTTCCTCTGGGATCCAGTGGCAAAGGCTGCTCTGCTGTTCCAAATGTCAGTTTTTAACTGGGTAGGAAATGTTTGGCTCCTCCCCTGGCTGGAGCATCTGCCATGGGATGATGGAATTTTATCAGCCATGCCCTGGGACTCACTGGCCATGAACAGGAGATCTCTCCTGGAGGGAGGATGGGCTGTGGGAAAGATAAAGATGATTGCCCCAGCTGGTTTAAAGCTGCCCATTAGCAGGGAATATCTCCCAGGGAGATAAGGGTCACTGCCCCACCTGGCTTCAACAGCTGGTGGCAGAATTCACATTTTTGGTCACATCAACCCGACACACCCAGCCACTTCTGTCCCAGGAATCCTTCACAGTGCTGTGGTCTATGTCCCCTCATTGAAACCACTCAATAAATCTCCTAGAATGAGGTTTCCTTGATTTTGAAATGAGAAGAGGTAAAAAAAATCAAATTTTTACTATTTAAAATGCAAACCAGCCTGATATTGATGTCCCCTTGAGATCAAGAGGGATGTCATATTTGCTCTGTGCTGCTCACTCCTTCAGTATGTTTTTAGAGAATTTTTCTCTAAACTCTTCAAGTTCCTATTTACCACTAATAATTCTTTTTTTAAGCTACAACATTTTTAAGTAGAGATTTCATGTTTCAGGAAGTTTCAGTAGTACAGGAAATCTAGGGAACAGGAGTCTGGGCAGTTCAGCCACAAAAATGGAACATTTTCCTGAGTGATTCAGAAGCAGAGACTGTAGAATTCAGCAGTGAAACTGAGGCTGGATTCCCCAGAGTGTGCACTTCCCTCTGGGATGTTCCTTCAGCAGAGTTTTATAACACTAAGAGAGGTTGGGAAAACCAGTAATTAATTATAATTACTGACTGTGAGGCCCAGTTGCTGCTCAGTTCCTGTTCCACGTGCATGGGGTTACTCCCATTCCAGCCAGGTGCCAGGCACGGATTCCTGGTGGATAAGGAGAGATGTTGAGGGCTGCAGGAGTCAGAGATTCTCCTCTCTTTTCCTCAAGAGCTCTGTGTGCCCAAACCCAGCTCCTCTGCTGGCCCTGCCAGCCACAGGCAGCAGAGGGAAGTTAAAAATCCAAACAGAAGCTGAAGCTGGAGGAAACAGCTCCGAGCTCTTTTCTGTTGTCACACTGGCACATCCTCCTTCCCCTACAAAGAGTTAACGTGGCAGGGGCTTCCTGCACAGAGCAGCCACTTGCAGGAGGTGATTCCCAGGAGCCCAGGGCTGGGCACTCCATACACACAGGTCACTTTGTCACTACAAGCCCTGATGCAAATCAGTCTCCTCAGGCTGAGCTGCTCCCCAGCACAAGCACTGCCGTGTTCAGACGCTCGTCCCCAGGGTTTGCTGTCGTGACCTCTTGCTTTTCCTCCTTCCAGCTGTATCCTCGGGGAACTGTTTACAAAGAAGCCTATTTTTCAAGCCAATCTGGAACTGGCTCAGCTTGAATTAATCAGGTAAAGCTTTGCACACACATGTCTGTGAGGGGAGGTGCTGCAGGAGCTGCTGGTGCACACAGGCAGCGAGTTAGGAGGGCTCTTGTTCTCTAACCTGCCTGGAAAGCAGGGCCAGGAATGCAAATGGGAATGGCCAGGTGTCCACACCTACCTCAGGTGTGTGGTTGCTGATTTATGGACCCTCAGTAAACCTTTACTGTTTGCTAAGTCCAAAAATCACAAACCTGAATTGCTTCTCACACTGGAAGTTTGAATCCTGGGATGGTTTGGGATGGAAGGGTCCTTAAGTCCCATCCAGTGCCACTCCTGACATGGGCAGGGACACCTCCCACTGTCCCAGGGTGCTCCAAGCCTGGCCTTGGACACTTGCAGAGTGGTCACAGCTTCTCTGGGCAACCTCTGCCAGAGCCTCACCACCCTTATTGTAAAAATACTAAAATTCAGTGAGTTTGGAAATCTTAAAGAAACATTAATACTTTAAAATCTATATTAAGAAAAATAAAATATCATTATTTTGAGTGGTTTATAAACTCCAGCTCAGCATTTTCCCCTTCCTCCAACCTCCTTTTCCAACACCTCACCTGAGCTGTGCCCAGCCCAGGGTTAGGAAGGTGTTTTTCCCTGGGTTTGGTGGCTCTGCTGCTCCTGGCTGGGTTCCAGCTGGCTGACTGTGCTTCCCTGCTCCCCAGCCGGCTCTGTGGGAGCCCCTGCCCAGCAGTGTGGCCAGATGTCATCAAGCTGCCCTACTTCAACACTATGAAGCCCAAGAAGCAATACCGGCGGCGCCTGCGCGAGGAGTTCTCCTTGTGAGTGGGGCTGGGGCTCCCTGGCCCTTCTCCAAACCCCTCATCTGCCCCCAGAGGGGTTCCTGGGGCTCCCTGGCCCTTCTCCAAACCCTCATCTGCCCCCAGAGGGGTTCCTGGGGCTCCCTGGCCCTTCTCCAAACCCTCATCTGTCCCCAGAGGGGTTCCTGGGGCTCCCTGTCCACTCTCCAAACCCTCATCTGTCCCCAGAGGGGTTCCTGGGGCTCCCTGGCCCTTCTCCAAACCCTTATCTGCCCCCAGAGGGGTTCCTGGGGCTCCCTGGCCCTTCTCCAAACCCTCATCTGCCCTAGAGGGGTTTCTGGGGCTCCCTGTCCACTCTCCAAACCCCTCATCTGCCCCCAGAGGGGTTCCTGGGGCTGGCCTGGGCTGGGCTCCTTGTCCCCTCTCCAAACCCTCATCTGTCCCCAGAGGGGTTCCTGGGGCTGGCCTGGGCTCCTTGTTCACTCTCCAAACCCCTTTTCCACCTTCAGAGGGGTTCCCTGGGGCTGGGGGCTGCACTGAGAACCCTCCTGGAACTGTGGAACTTGGGGGGGCTGGGCTCCCTCTTCCCTTTCCAAACACTTCCAGAGAGGTTCCCTGGGGCTGGGGACTGCACTGGGAGTCCTCCTGGAATTGTGGAACTTCAGGGGGCTGGGCTGGGCTCCTTGTCCACCCTTCAAACCCCTCATCTGTCCCCAGAGAGGTTCCTGGGGCTGGGAACTGCACTGGCAACCTTCCTGGAAGTGTGGAACTTTAGGGGGATGTTCTCAGACTCAGAAGGAGAAGAACTCAGAAGGAAGAAGAGACAGTGTCCAAGAACTTCTATTTTGTCTCATATTTATTACTATATTCTAAAAACTCTAAATTTAAAACCTTTCACTATGTGAAATTGTACACTTTTATTTTAACTGCACATTCATGGCTTTAACTTCATCACTCAAATTTGGAAACCTTTTCCAAGGATTTAAGTAAAAAGCAGTGTTCTTCCAGGAGTCAGTGTTAGAAAGCACAGAAAGTTCAGAACTCTCTGGGTTCTGGGCTGTGAGATAATCTTGTGGGAGTTGTGGCTTCTCATAAATGGCAAAATATAGAGTGGAAATATCATGGAATATCCTCAGCTGGGATTCACAGGGATCATCCAGTGCAGCCCCTGGCCCTGCACAGACACCCCAAAACTCCCACCCTGTCCCTGGGAGTGTTGTCCAAACCCTCCTGGAGCTCTGGCAGCTTTGGAGTTATCCCCATTCCCTGAGCAGTCTGTTCAGTGCCTGAGCACCCTCTGGGATAAAAACCTTTCCCAAAATCCATCCTGAACCTCCCAGGGCTCTCCCCACAGCTGATGCCTGTCCTGCTGCTGCATCAGGAGCAGTGAGCTCTGGCTGTGTGCATTCCCCTTAGCTCCCACTGACCTTTCCACACATTTTCCATGAACTTTTCCATGAACTCACCACCTTTCCACTGTCCCCACAGCATCCCCTCGTCTGCCCTGGACCTGCTGGACCACATGCTGACCCTGGACCCTGGCAAACGCTGCACAGCAGAGCAGGCCCTGCACAGTGACTTCCTCAAGGACGTTGACCTCAGCAAAATGGCACCTCCAGAGTAAGTCCCAGCTGCCATCCCCACCATGAGCTTTGGGAGGGAGACAAGGTGGTTTTTTTCAGTCAAAGTTGTGATTTCTGGGTTTTTCTCTCAATTCTGCCTTTGTATTTGGCTGTGTGGTTGAGCAAATGGGTTTTCTTTTCTGCCTGATGACAGGCTGGGTTTATAAAGCCCAGTTTAATGTTTAGGAGATGCTCTAAAGCTCTGCTGGAGGATGTGCAGGAGTAGATGCAGCACAACCCTGTCTCTGCCATAGAGAGCTGCTAGGCCTCATTAAGGCTGTGTGTTAATTGGCTGCAAGGCTTGAGCAGTGTCACTCCATTTTCTCCATTCCAATCAAGCAGATGATAAAACTATGACTGGTTTGTGTGAAAAATGCAGCCACAGCTTTTGAGATTCCTGTTAGCTTCAGTGTTTCTTAAGGGCTTTTCCTAATGCTCCCAAACTCCCTGGTTTTGTGTGCCCTGCAGTGGGATCCCAGCACATTCAGGGATGAGATCCCAGTGCAGAGTAAATGATTTTTACACTGGTTTTAGGACCTGCCCCTTCCTGCCCCACTCTGGCTGCAGTCAAGGATCATGGAATCCCAGGATGGTTGGGTTGGAAGGGACCTTAAAACTCATCCAGTCCCACCCCTACCATGGATAGGAACATCTTTTACTATCCCAGCATGCCCCAAACTGCCTTGGACACTTCCCTGCTTCTCTGGGAAACCTTCATAAGGAAGAATTTCTTCCCAAAATGCCTTCCTGTGTCCATTTCTCCATCTGTAAAAGTGGAGCAACATCAGCTGGATCTACAAAGTTACATCCCTCAATGGTTTGGGTGGGAAGGGACCTTAAATGCCATCCAGTGCCACCCCTGCCATGGGCAGGGACACCTCCCACTGTTGGGAAGGATGAGGAGTTGACAGGAAGGTCTTACAGATATCTGTGTGTAGCACAGATTAATTTTTTTTTTTAATGTAGAATTTGAAGAAGGTGTAGAGATGATAGTAAGTTTTGATGTAGAAGAAAAGAATTGCTGAGCCAGTTTTACTGGGTAACTAAGAAAGCAAAGGGCACTAAGGGCTTGCTGTGTGGGGTTTGAGGATTCCCTTGTGTCCTGCTTTGAAGGACAGGTGTTTGCCAATAAAGGCAGAAGCTTCTCTTTGAAATGGAGAATGTAAACCCCCTCCCTCCAAATTATTATAATTGTGAAATGAAGGGGCTCTCAGGCAAAGATAGGGGATTAGGAATAACAGTTCTTTACTAGGAAAATTAAAATAGCAATGCAGTATTACAAAGAACAATCCCAAACCCTGCCAGAGTCAGAATCCAAGCTGGCACCCGTCAGTCAGTCAGGGTGTTGGCACAGTCCCATTCCATGGTGGCTGCATCCTCCTGCAGTGGCAGATGTGGCTCAGCTGGAGCAGTGCTCCTGGAGAAGGTGCAGTTTCCTCTGAAGCTCCAGGGATGATGTGGAAGGGTCTGGTTTTCCTCTGGGATCCAGTGGCAAAGGCTGCTCTGGTGTTCCAAATGTCAGTTTTTATCTGGGTAGGAAATGTTTGGCTCCTCCCCTGGCTGGAGCATCTCCCATGGGATGATGGAATTTTATCAGCCATGCCCTGGGACTCAATGGCCATGAACAGGAGATCTCTCCTGGAGGGAGGATGGGCTGTGGGACAGATAAAGATGATTGCCCCAGCTGGTTTAAAGCTGCCCCATTAACAGGGAATATCTCCCATGGAGATAAGCATCACTGCCCCACCCAGCTTCAACAGCTGGTGACAGAATTCACATTTCTGGCCACATCTGGTTTCCCTGCCATGTTTTCCCTCTCTTGCAGCCTCCCCCACTGGCAGGATTGCCACGAGCTGTGGAGCAAGAAGCGGCGGCGGCAGCGGCAGAGCGGGATGGCCGTGGAGGAGCCTCCGGTATCAAAAGTTTCTCGGAAAGAAACTACCTCTGTTACAAGCACAGACACTGTGAAAAACAACAGCAGTCCTGTGCCCCCCCAGCCTGCCCAGCTCAAAGCAGAGCCTGGTGCTGCAGATGCAGTAGGTCAGTGCCCACCTGGGGCTGGGAGAGGTTCTCACAGTGTTCCCTCCCTGGGTGTGGGAGGTTTGTGGCTGTTTTTTAAGCCAGTCTGGTTCTTTCACCTCTAATTCTGCAGAAAGGGCATTCCAGGCTCTTCCTGTCCTCATTTCTTTTATTTATTTTTTTTTCTCCTCTCTCTGCTGTGAAGAAGCAGAAGGTTCTGACTGGTCTTCAGAAGTCACTGATGAGCTGACTGTGATTTTGTTCTGAGCTGTGTTATTAGTTCTAAAAGAGGCTGAATGATGAAAGGAGTCGTTGAGTCACTTGAGCCAGTGGAGGAACAAATCATAGGAATCATAGGCTGCAAGGTGGAGCCATGTCCAGGGTGTGCAAATGAGCTGAAGTTTGATCTTGTTGATAAATTATATGAGGATTAGGTGTGGGTAGTGTCAGGCTGCTGGGCAAAAATGTACATTATTGCACTTTGCTGCAGAAAAGGTCATCCAGAGTGGCAGGACCTGGGTTTGTGCACTGTTCCAAGCAGTGACCAATCCCCACCGTGTCCAGAAAATAGTTGGAGGGGAGGAATGTGGATTTACACAAAGCTGCCCTGATTGTTCTGTAGAAGCCTTACAAAAACCCAGATATGGGCTAAGGCTTCCTTTGTGTCCAGTGCTGTGCTGACAAGTAACAAGGAAGACAGTTCTTGCTCCAGGGAATGCACAATCCATGTGTTCAGTGAAACATGGCAGATGGACAAAAGGTGGTGCTTGGATTAACAAACAGCTGGGGAAAGAATGTCCCACTCTCTGTTGCCTACCAGCAAGAGAAGCTCCATTTTGAGCTGCTGAAACCAAACCCTTGCACCCTTATTCCCAAAAAGTTCCAGCGTCGCTGGCAGTGTGAAGGGACACCCTTGTCACTTGTCACTGGGCTGTGAAGGGAGGTGATGCCACTCCCAGGATGTATTTTAGGATAACCTGGATCCTTGCAGGTCAGGACAGAGTCCTGTGATCCCAGGCCAGCTCCCAGCAAGGAATTGCCTTCTGCTTGACCTAATTCCTGTGCTGTGTCAGGGAACATGCCCTTCCTCCACCCCCAGGAGCAGCTCAGCCCCATCCTGGGAAACCTTCCCAGAGCAGGAGGCAGTGATTTGGGTCTGTGGGATCTCAGGGGGGGCCAAGCTGTGACTGCCCTGCTGTGTGGGCTCAGGGCTTCCATTGCCATCCTCATCCACTGCCCCCTCACCACAGCCTGGTCTGTTGGGGTGCCCCCACTGCCCAAACCTGGGAATGGGGTGGTGGGAGCTGATTCTGAGCAGCAGCCACGTGTGCAGTGGGTTTGGGGAGGTTTGGGGGCAGTGCAGCAGCAGCTCTGTGGGTGCAGTGGTTTTTGGAGAGTTTTGGGTGCAGCAGCAGCTCAGTGGGTGCAGTGGTTTTTGGGGAGGTTTGGGTGCAGTGTGTGTGCAGTGGTTTTTGGGGAGGTTTGGGTGCAGTGGTTTTTGGGGAGGTTTGGGTGCAGTGTGGGTGTGCAGTGGTTTTTGGGGAGGTTTGGGTGCAGTGGTTTTTGGGGAGGTTTGGGTGCAGTGTGGGTGTGCAGTGGTTTTTGGGGAGGTTTGGGTGCAGTGTGTGGGTGCAGTGGTTTTTGGGGAGGTTTGGGTGCAGTGTGTGTGTGCAGTGGTTTTTGGGGAGGTTTTGGTGCAGTGGTTTTTGGGGAGGTTTGGGTGCAGTGTGTGTGCAGTGGTTTTTGGGGAGGTTTGGGTGCAGTGTGTGTGTGCAGTGGTTTTTGGGGAGGTTTGGGTGCAGTGGTGTGTGCAGTGGTTTTTGGGGAGGTTTGGGTGCAGTGTGTGGGTGCAGTGGTTTTTGGGGAGGTTTGGGTGCAGTGGTGTTTGGTGGTTTTGGGGGTTTGGGTGCAGTGTGTGTGCAGTACCACGGGGTGCTGCTGCCGTGCCATGAGAGCAGGGACTGGGGGAGTGCTGGCACTGCATCCCAAAATCCTCCTCACAGAGCATCCCTGCTTCCCCCAGCCTGGGAACACAGACATGGGGTGCTCAAGGGCTGTGGGATGTGGAGAAGGGGTGTTCAGTGCTGGGGGATGTGGATCATGGCTGTGGGATGTGGGCAGCAGGTGTTCCTGGCTGTGGGAGGTGGAGAAGGGATGTTCCTTGCTGTCAGATGTGGATCATGGCTCTAGGATGTGGGGAAGGGGTGTTCCTGGCTATGGGATGTGAAGAAGGGATATTTATTGCTGTGGGATGTAGATCATGGCTCTGGGGCTTGGGGAAGTGATGTTCTGTGCTATGGGACATGGAAATGGGGTGTTCATTGCTGAGTGATGTGGATCATGGCTCTGGGACATGGGGACCAGGTGTTCCTGGGCTGTGGGATGTGAAAAAGGGCTGTTCATTCCTCTTGGAGGTGGAAAAGGACTGTTCCTGGCTCTGGGGTGTGGGGAAGGGCTGTGCATTGCTCTGGGACATGGAGAAGGGCTGTGCATTGCTCTGGGGTGTGAGGAAGGGCTGTGCATTGCTCTGGGGTGTGGGGAAGGGCTGTGCATTGCTCTGGGGTGTGGGAAGGGCTGTGCATTGCTCTGGGACATGGAGAAGGGCTGTGCATTGCTCTGGGGTGTGAGGAAGGGCTGTGCATTGCTCTGGGACATGGAGAAGGGCTGTGCATTGCTCTGGGTGTGGGAAGGGCTGTGCATTGCTCTGGGACATGGAGAAGGGCTGTGCATTGCTCTGGGACATGGAGAAGGGCTGTGCATTGCTCTGGGGTGTATGGAAGAATTGCTCATTGTGCAGCACCAAGATCCCAAACCTCACCTCCCCTCTGGTGCTCCCCCTGTGTCCCGCAGGCCTGGGTGACATCACGCAGCAGCTGAACCAGAGCGAGCTGGCCGTGCTGCTGAACCTGCTGCAGAGCCAGACCGACCTGAGCGTGCCCCAGATGGCCCAGCTGCTCAACGTGCACTCCAACCCCGAGATGCAGCAGCAGCTGGAGGCTCTCAACCAGTCCATCACAGCCCTGACCGAGGCCACGGCGCAGCAGCAGCAGCACGAGCCCACGGCGGCGGCCGAGGAAGCCGTGGAGGAGCCGCCCGCCATCGAGGTGCAGGAGGAGCAGCAGACTCCAGAGGCAGCCAGCGCTCAGGGAGACATGCAGAACGTGCTGGCAGTTCTGCTGAGTCAGCTGATGAAGAGCCAGGAGCCTGGGATCAGCCTGGAGGAGAGCAACGGGGAGAAGAGCAACGAGCAGCGGGCGCCCAGGAGAACCCCGCCGAGGCATCCCGAGGAGAGCACAGGTAAATGGATGGAGCACAGCTGGTTGGGAGCAGGGAGAGCAGCCCAGAGAGTGCTGCTGGTTCAGCTGCAGCCAGGAATAATGAGAGCTTGGAGTGTTGGGAGAGAAGGAAGCAGGGGAGTGGATGGGAGGAGGGAAGGGGGTTGGATGTGAGGAGAAAAGAGCCTCACCCCCTCTCTGCGGTAAGTGCTGGACTGCTCAGGAGGTTGGACAGCTGCAAACAGGCAAATATCCTAAAATCCACAGTGCTCCACTGTGAGTGGGCCAGTGAAGGTGAATTGGGGGTTTTGGGGTTTGACCAAAATTGCAAGGAAAGTTTGGAGGGTCAGTTCTTCCTCAAACCCCCCCAGCAATCAGTTTGCACATCCAGGGTTTTTGCACAGGGTGCTGCTGCATCTCTGCATTTTTCTCCAGCTCTTTTTCACCATCCCTTTCCCTGCCTGCTTAAAAAATGAAAAAAAAAAACCAAAAAATAAACCTGCAGAGATGATTTTAAAGAGCTGAAATAGTGGTGAGTGCTGAAGGGAGGGATAGTGGCAGCTGCATAGGTAAAACCTGAGCATCCACAAGTGCCTGGTTCTACATGGAGCTGATTTGGAGCCCTAAAACTCAGCAGCTCCTGAAGCTGAACCAAACCACTGCTTCTTATAGCAAGCCTTTAAAAAACCCCTGCTTGTGTCAGTGAGCTCTCGGATTTCCTTTCCAAAGGTGAGTGTAAATGTCTCCATGTCTTTTTTTTTTTTTTGTTTTGTTTCTGTTGATTTTTTGAATTTATTAGCAACAGCCTGTGACGACCTCACCAAATTGTAGAAGCGCCTCCTGAGTTTGTCTCAGACTCTCCGGGGAGCCTGTTTTGGCCCGATCCCACCTCCTGCAATGTAGCTGAACGTGCTGTGTTCTCGTGCCTTCAACACCCGCCCACCACGAGCCAGTTGTGATCGTGCTTTTTTTCTTTTTTTTTTTCTTTTTTTTTCTCCTCCTTTTTTTTTTTTTTTTTTTTTTTGTTGTTGTTGTTGTTGCCCTAGTCCTGGAAGATAACTAGGTTACTGTAGAGCAGATGGAATTCGATGCCGTTGTTCTCTGTTGATAATTCTTTGGAATGATTTGCTGTCCCCCAGATCAGCTTGGCTTTACAAATTTTACCTGAAGATTATTTTGGATTTTTTTTTTTTTCCGTTGTTGTTTTATTTTTCTGGATTTCAATACAATCTAGTTTTCAAAGTGGACTGACGGATACGGGTGGAGGGGTGGTCCTGGAAGACTACTGGTTTTCACAATAAAGTTTGACCTTTTTAATAACCAGTTTTGCCAATGTTTTGAGGATCTGATTGCAACAAGGTGTCTTTGGGCTCTGCCATCGCCAGTAATTCCTTCCCCCGTGGGCGAGGGAGAGGAGGCAGCTCAGGTGTGTTGCTCCAGAGGAGGCAGGGCTGGTTTTGGGAGTGGAGCAGGTGCTGTCCCCTCCCTGCAGTGGTGGCACTGCCCCAGGGGAGGCTCCATGCTCTGCTTCCTCTCCCACCTCCCTGTTTGAGCAGGGCGGGCCGGGCATGACCAAGCTTTGTCCTTCCAGGAGGGAAACAAACCCTGATTTAAGAGGAAATCAGGGGTGAAGGGGGCAGGGGGGGAGGAAGCAGAAGGTTTTTCTCGTGCAGATACTCGGGGGGTGATGTGGACTCTGTGTGCAGCTCGGGCAGCAGGGCTGGGGTGGCTGGGAGGGGACAGTGGGTGCCATGGGGACACTCAGGGCTGGCACCTGTGTGCTGGGCTCGGCTTTGTGTTTGTCCAATCCCACACTGGAGCTGGGGCCGGGCAGTGCCGCGTCCCCCTGGCCCTGGGATGAGCCCGGGCTCCACATCTGCCTCCTGCAGGGATCAGCCTGATGCAGGAGCAGGAATTCCCTGCACGGGTGCCCAGGTGTTAGCCCAGCTGTTACCGACGCGTTGGGTGCGCGGGGCCGGGGCGAAAAGCGTTAATGAACATTGTTAATGAATCTCCCAGCCAGCGTTTCAAACTCTCCCTCCGCCTCTTCCCAGACCCGGCCTCGGCAGGGATTGGTTTTGATTTGCTTAGAAATGTCTTTGTGTGTGTTTGAAACGCTGTTTAAAAGCAGTCACCCTTCCACAGCGTGTCCTCCTGGCATTGTCCCAGCAGAGAAGAGACCCCCCGAGCCCCCCGGACCGCCGCCGCCTCCTCCCGTGCCCGCAGGGGACGTGTCCAGCACAGCCCAGGAGTTGAACCCGGCCGTGACGGCTGCGCTGCTCCAGCTCCTGGCCCAGCCCGACCCGGCAGCCCCGGACTACAGCCAGCCCGGCAGGACTTACAGCAGCGACAGCTCCGAGGGGGGCTTCGGCCCCGAGGAGCTCAACCCCAGCCAGACTCTGCTAGAACCTTCTGCACAACCCTTGGGGAAAAGCAGGACCTTCATGGGCTCTGTGAGCCACCTCGGGGAGAGCAGCAGCTACCAGGGCACGGGCTCGCTGCAGTTCCCGGGGGACCAGGACCTGCGCTTCGCCAGAGTCCCCGTCAGCATCCAGCAACCCTTCAGCAAAGAGGGGAGCAACAGCAACAGCAACAACATCCTGCTGCACCCAGAGGCCAAAATGCCGAGTTACGGCGAGTTGGGGCCGGGCACGGCCGCTGCCGGCGGGGCAGGAGCAGGGACAGCTCCCGGCTGGGGTGCCCCAGCCCAGGCACCGCCTTCCTATGGGAAGGCATTCCGAGGGCCGGGCCGAGTGCCTCCGCGGGGGGGGCGGGGCCGGGGGGTTCCCTACTGACATTCCTGGGATCCCCCCTTGCCTTTCCTCCTTTAGCCACAGGACTTGATTTTTTTTTTTTTTTTTTTTTTTTTAATTTTTTTTTTTTTGGCCAGAGCAAGGTCTCGTCCGCATTTCAGCTGCTGCAGAGCTCCCTGAGCATCCCTCCCTCCCTCACCCGTGCTTGGTTAGTGACAAAAATAATCCCAACCCTGCAGCAAACTGAGCCAGGAGAGTGTGGGGGGGGGATTGATGGATTGATGAAAAAGTAGGAATGGAAGGAAGAAGAAATTTTAAAAATGCTCTTTCCCTAAGCTGGGCACTGGAGTTTGCCGGTGGGTCAGGGAGGGCTGGGGGGAGGCTCCTTCCCAAAGCGGTTTTTTTGTTGTTGTTGTTTTGTTTGTTTTCCCCATTTCCTAAAAAAAAAAAAAGAAAAAACAAATGAAAAGGGGAATTTATTGATGCAGAGGCATCTGGATGGGTTATCCCAGCAGTGGGGACCTGGAATGTGACACTGCTTGTGTTCAATTTATCCAATGTTGCTTCCTTTCCATAAAGCATCCAATTTTCCCTCTGCTCCCCTGTGACAGCAGCCTTATATATTGATTTTTGGGAAGGGTCTCTGGGTGTTGAATCCCTCCTGCTGTAACTTGGCAGTGGGAATTGTCTTTTTTTTTGTCTTATTTTTTTAAATTTTTTTTTTTAAGAGCCGAGGAGAACACCTCCCTGGAAAAAAAACCAGGGATTTCTGTCATTTGTAACTTCCAGAACACTTCAAGAATTAAAAAAAGGAAACAAAAAAAACCCCAACATCTGGTGGGATTTGCCACCAGATGGGAGTGATTTGTCCCCAGAATCCTGGGCTGGTGCTGCCCTTGCTGCCGAGGTTGGTCACATCTCAGCCCTTTGAGGTTCTCCAGGTGTTCCTGTGTCATTTCCATGAGCATATTTCTATTTTTGTTGTTGTCAAGGAAGTATTTATGATGGATTTTCTCCTCCCACAGACCCTTGCGCTGTTCATTTCAATGAGACTTAAAAAGAGATGAATAAAACAAAGGTACCTATTTATCAGCTTTTTTTTTTTTTTTTTTTTTTTTCCTTGGTAGGCCTTTCCTATGGAAAACATTTAATTTTAGAGCCGACAGTTCTGGAGTGTTAAAGGGGAGGGGAATTTTGGGTTGGGCTGAGAGACCTTCTTGCTACTAACAGGATTTAATTTCTTTTTTATACAGAGAGATAAATATAAATAAATGCACCTGAATAGGTGATGCTTCTCCACCTGGGGAGATCCTGCCTTACCCAGCTTTGCCGTGGGAGGAAGGAAGGGAGAGAAATTAAATATATAGATGTATTTTTTATTTTTATTTGCTGGTGATATGCAGGGGCTGCTGGCTCCCAGCACTGAGGAGTGATGCTGTTTGCAAAATTCCCACTGGAAATTTGTAGGGTTTGGAATTTTTTTTTTTTTTTTTGTTGGTTTTAGTTTTTTTTTTTTTTAATGTAGTTAATGCCTGATGTGCAGAGAGAAAAAAAAAGAGAAGTTCTGAGACACAGAGTGCACTGAACCCACCGAGGGGCTTTAGGGAGGTTTCATTTCTCTCTTTTCCCTTTTCCTGGCACCAGCTCCAGGCTGCCATGGAGCTGCTGCTGCTGCTGTTCCCTTTCTTCCCAATCCCATCCTCTTTGGAAGGAAAAGTCTTGTTCCTGTGCTGAATCCTCTTAGGAAGCTGATGCCTATTTATTGTCTCTCCAAACTGGCACATTCCCAGCAAAGCTGTCCTCTCCTCCTGCCAGGGCTGTGCTGACTTTGGGGCCCCAGTTTGGGGGTCATCAGTCCCAGTTTGGGGGTCATCAGTCCCAGTTTAGGGTGGTCTCCCCCACCTGGGTCTCCCCAAGCCCCCTCTGGCCCAGCTCCATCTCTTGCACAGGGCTGGGAAGGGGTTGAGGGACTGGCAGTGCCTGTGAGGGTCCCTTGTCCCCTGTCCCCTCTCCAGTGAGGGACATTCCCAGGCATCTGTTCCCTGCTCTGGTGGCCAGTGGCAGCTGCCAGCTGTCCCCAGCTGTCCCCAGGGGCCCTCAGGGCCCCTCTCTGAGCCCCCAACCTCTCCAGGTCATTATTCCACTCCCAGTGGCTTTTCCTAACTGGTCCCAGCATGAACCTTTCAATCCTCACAGAGCCAGGTCCTGGGGGGCTGTGGGGCCATTCCTGCCTTCCATCACCTCTTTTTATTTTATTTCCCCCCACCCTTTTATTTTTTTATTTTATTTTAATTTTACCTTTTTTCCAATACTCTGCACAAGGAAGACAAAAGGATTCTCGGTGTTGGGTGGGATTTGGTTTGGAAGGATTTCAGCTGGTGCAGTTACAGATAAGGGGGTGAGCACAGCTCCCCCCTCCTTCCCCCCATCCTGGCTCTGGGTTCAATCCCAAACTCTCCCTCTGTAGCAGTTCCCAGCAGAGAAGCCTCTGGTCAGACTCTTGCTGTACCTCTCCCGAGTTTCCTTTGGAGACTGAGCGCGCCTTTTTTCGGTTGTACCTTTGTCTCTGTACAGATATTTTGTAATATATTAAAAATTTTTTTCTTTTCAGTTTATAAAAATGGAGAAGTGGAGATTGGAAAAATTAAATATTTCCTGTTACTGTATCTTGCTTGCCTTTTGCTCCCTTGCTTCCCGTAGTCTTTGGAATCACTCGGTAACTTGTGTTTTCCTTGGAAAGCCTTTTATTCCCTCCTGGTGAGAGGGGTGGGATTTGGCATTGCCAGCCTCTGCAAGCCCCCAGATTCCACTCTCTAATTAAGCTCCAAGCCATCATTAACCCTGGGTTCCCCCCACTCAAAGGGGTGTTTGTTGGTGGGAGATGCCCGAGCTGGAGCAGGGGATGGTTTGGTTAAGGTGAGAAAATCTCAGAGGGGAAGGTGGGAGAGGGGATGGTGCTGCAGGAATGGGAAAGGGCAGGATTGAGGTTGAGATTTAGCCCCAAACCTTCTCCCAGCTCTTTGTGCACCGGAGAGGAGCCCAGGAGGGGATGGAGGCTCAGCCTGAGCTGTGAGGGCAGGGGCAGGGAGCTGTGCCCGTGTCACCCATCCCTCCATCCATCCCTTCCTCCACAAACCCTCCATGATTTTCTCTGTGCTGCTCCCAACCCCAGCAGGAGGGTTTGTCCCAGCCCTCGTGCACCGGGCAGGAATTTGGGATGGTGGGAGCTCCCGGAATCGCCTCCTTGCTGCTGGGCTGAGGCTCGGAGGAGCCACGGGGCCCCAGCCCTCAATCCCCGCCGCTCTCCCGTTCCAGCCCCGGCTTTCTCGCTCTCCTTTCGCCTGGTTCCGATCCCTGCTCTGACACATCTTAAAATACATCCCCGTGCAGATGGTGGGGGGGTGGCGGCGGCGCCGGGCGCTTCCCGGTGCTGGGGAAAGCAGGAGCGAGCCCCCAGCGCCCACCCGGCCTCCCCTGATTTATGGAGGGGGCAGCTGCGCCCCGTGCACTCGCCTGGGTCCCTGATCCCCAATCCAGCCTCCTGCTCCCCGCCCGCGGCTCCGCCGGGCTCCGGGTGCGGCAGAAGGGTCTCGATGCCGTCCCGAGCTTCATCCCACCTTCCCTTCCCTTCCCTCTGCCGGCAAACAAAGCCCCACGTGGCCCCCGCTCCTGCGGCATCCCGATCCGAAGGTGACCAGGCCGTTTTATCCCATTTAATTTATTTTGGCATTGAACTTCCTCGGCAGCAGCTGCCGTGCCAAATGGCCGGGGGCTGCCCGGAGCCGCCGCTGTAAATCTCCGGCGTTCGGCTCTTCCCGCTTGGATTCTGCTCCATCCCGACATTCCCAGCCTTCATCGGCTCCAAATGTGGGGTCTGGCACAGCTCTCCTTCCTCCTCCTCCTCCTCATCATCATCCCCGCAGTGCCCTCACGGCGTTGGGATTGTTGTGGTGGCACCACCCAGCTCCGCTGGCATCGGAGCATCCAGGCACGGCCCTTGGAGCCCAGCGGCTGCTCCGGGAATGGGGATGGAGGTGGAATGATGATGAGGAAGAGGAGGAGGAGGAGGAGGACGGGGCCTTCCCACCGAGCAGATCCCCGTGGGATCCCGCATCCCTCGGGATCCTGTTGGAATCTCCACCCGGAGCTGGCCTCGCACCTCCCCGGTGGAAATCCCGCGTGTGCCAAGGTGCGCACACACCTGGGGTGGCACACGCGTGTTCACTCGTGTCGGGGGTGGCTGTCACCAGGTGTCGCTCTCGGCACGGCCACCACCTCCCACCGCGTCCCCGTCCTCCTCCTCCTCCTCCTCTCCGGCTATATTTGTCCTTCCAGCTGCTCCGGCTGTCGGCATTAAAGGTTTTTCATCCAATTTAGACGTTTCCTTCCAAAAATCCGTTCACACCTTTCCCTGGCATTTGCAAAGGGGAAAGAAGAAAAGAATTGAGAAGGATAAAACCACCCAAAAAAAACCCTTGGAGGTGTCGGATGGGGGATGGAGGAGGTGTCGGGGTGGGGTTTTGGGGGGGAAGGATGGGGGTGTGAGACCCCCAGTATTATCCATCCCACGGCATCCTGCCTGTTCCATCCCTTGGCATCAAGATGCCGCCTTTTGAGGGCCCGGGTGGGTTTTTTGGTCGGCCTGGATGGGGTGCAGATTCCTCGGGCATGGTCTGGGGGGGATGGCAGGGGGGTGGCACGGTCCCTGTGCCATGGGGCCACCTGGCGCCGTCCCCTCGCGCTGGCAGCTTGATGAAGCGGTGGCACAGCTGGTGCCTCCTGCCAGCCCCCGGAGCGGGGAGCGCCCGCCATTAGCGGCTCCAATTAACGGGAACGGCGGAGCCGCCGCCGCCCGGGGGGTTCCCCAGCCCCGCGTGCCCCCCGTGCCACCTCCCGGGGTGGCTACAGCCGGGCTGGTGTCACCCACCCCATGTCCCTGTCCCCATGCTGAGGAGGTGGCAGCGCCAACGCTCCCGTGCTGTTCTACCCAGCCAGGGCTGGGAGCGCCTCGATTTTGGGGACATTCACCACGTGCCACCTGCCGTGCCCGGCCTGTGGGAGGGGACAGGCGGGATGATCCCACCCCAGCACCCCTGTGACCGCAGCGGGCACCAGGATGGGGACGCGGCCCCGGCGTGCCCGCGGTGGCAGCGGGGACAGGAGCTGGCACCATCGCCCTCCCCGCTGCCACCGGCGCAGCTGAGCCAAGGCACGGGGGGGCTGTGCCTGCGCGCTTTCACCTGCCATTTAATTGGATGTATTTTTAATTAATGGCGCCTCTGGGACCAACATGAGACAACATGATCTCTGAATAGGGGCAGGGGAGGAATTGGGGCCGCGGGAGGATTGGGCCGCCGGGTGCCCTTACGCGCCAAACGCTGCCATCAATCACCCCCTACTTTTCGGCTCTGGACTTTTGGCTGGGGCTCAAGGCGGGCGCCGGGGCCGCCCCCCGCTGCCGCCTGGCACTCGTGTGACGAGTGGCACGTCCTCAGCCACGGCTGGCGATGGCAACGGTGGTGGCAAATCCTGCCCCAAATCTGCTCTTGGGAGGATCACGGGGGGCATTGAGGGGGCTCCCAACCCCTCTGTCCTCCCAAAATCTTTGATTTGTCCCTCCCGCGTGGCTCTGGGGAGGGCACACAGCTGGCACCCACCTTCTGGCGCAGCGCCGTGGTGCCAGGGCAGCTGCCCACCCCCGCGGGGGCCGCCGGGGCTCGCCCGTGGCAGGTGCCGCGGCGCAATGTAGGGCAGCATTAATATTTAGCGGCGCTGGGGGGTGGCACAGCTGCCTCCTGCGCTGGAATGCAGACGGCAGCCAGCGGGGATGGCGGCCACCACTGTCACCACTGTCACCACACCCCCTCGGCCACCAGGGCCATCACTGCCACCCCACCCACTCGGTCCCCATGGCCCCACGCACCCCCAGCTTGCCCAGAGAAACGGGGGGCACATCACAGGGAGGGCACATCACGAGGGGGGCACAGCCCCCCCAGATCCCAGCTCTTGGCACATGGGAGGTGGGAAGGTGGTGGCCAAACTCCAGGCCCTTGAAGCCACCGGCCACTTGAAGGGGGATAGGAGGATGCTGGGGGTGCCAGCCCGGCTGTGCTGTGACCCTGGGCCAGCTCCACAGTGCTGGGGCGAGCAGCCACAATGCCACCACGGTGTCAGGGTGGCACATGGTGGCTTTGGCGTTTTCCAGGGAAGTGTGGTGTCACCAGAGCCCGGGCCACGTGCCCTGTGACACTGGTGACACCGGTGACAGCAGCCATGGCTGGAGGGGTCACACCCATCTTGTCTGGCACCGCTGGATGCTCTGCAGGGAGCAGGTGGGGCCTGGGCCACCAGTGAGGGCTGGTGGCGTGTGAGCCCTGGGGGCCATGGCCGGACCCTGACCATGGACAGACCCTGACCACGGACAGACCCTGACCATGGACAGACTCTGACCATGGACAGAACCTGACCATGGACAGACCCTGACCACGGACAAACCCTGACCATGGACAGAACCCTGACCATGGACAGAGCCTGACCATGGACAGAACCTGACCATGGACAGAACCCTGACCATGGACAAACCCTGACCATGGACAGACCCTGACCATGGACAAACCCTGCTATGGCCAGACCCTCACCATGGCCAGGCCCTCAACATGCCCAAATCCTGACCATGGCCAAACCCTGACCATGGATAAACCCTCACTATGGCCAGACCCTCACCATGGCCAGGCCCTCACCATATCCAGATTTTTGCCACACCAGAACCCTCAGCATGTCTGCACCACCACCACAGCCAGACCCTTGCCCTGGCCAGACCCTCACCCTGACCAGCCCCTGGCCATAGCTGGACCCTCACCATGGCCCAACCCTCCCCACGGCCACATCCACACCAGTCCAACCCTCACCATGGCCGGACCCCCGGCACAGCCAGGCCCTCCCCACGGCCCTGCCCAGCCCATGCCCGGCCCGGCCGGAGCCTCGCGGTGCCGGGGCGGTGCGGTGCGGGCGCGGCGCGGGCGCGGTGCGGTGCGGGCGGTTGATTAGCGTGATTCCGGCATTGTGATGCAGAGGCGGTCGGGGCACCAGCTGCTCCTGCCCGGGTGTTTATTGTTACCTAGAGACGCCCCTGGCTCCCGCCCAGCTCCCCCCAGCCCCGCACGATGCAAAATTTATAGCGCGGCGGGTCCCGCGTTAACTCTCTGCCTCCCGGGCGGGGGAGGCTGCGGGAGCCCCCCGGGATGGGCACGGGCGGGGGGCTGCGACAGGCAGAGCCACGACGGGCAGCGACGCCAGGCTGCACCGTGCCACAGCACTCCGTGCCGTGCCGTGCCGTGCCGTGCCACCGGAGCCCCAGGCCTGCAGCACAGCGTTCCCTGTGGAGTCCGTATCCATGGCACGGCTAATCCTCCGGCCGGGCACGGAGCCAGCCCGTCCGCGGTGCCCGCCGGCTGCCAGCGCGGCTGGCGGAGGGGACACGGCCCCGGTTACCCCCTGTCCCGGCCGGACGGTGCCACCCCAGCCCTGCTCAGGGCGACAAGAGGGTCCCCGAATGTCCCAGAATGTCACCGGGTGGGCAGAGGGGAGATGCCGGGCGCTGAGGGGCAGGGTGGGCTCTCACCGCCGGCATCAGCTCGGTGCCCTCCTCCTTTCACGGCGTGGCACGGCCCGGCAGGGAGCGGCTCGGCACGGCTCCGTGCTGCACGGAACGGCACAGCACGGAACGGCACAGCACGGAACGGCACAGGCGCTGCCATCTGCCCCCGCTTCACCCTGCACCGCTGCCACTCCCTCCATGTCCCCGGCCTGCCCTGGCGACATCGGTGTCGCCGTCACCTGCCCCCAGCCCCAGCCGAGCACCGCGACACCGGGGCCACCGGGAGCCACCGGGAGCCACCGGGAGCCACCGAGAGCCACCGAGAGCCACCGGGAGCCGGGACCCCGCCGTGTCCCCCCGCCGTGTCCCCCCCGCCACAGCGCCCGCTCCCCCCCCTCCGCTCCCTCCACCTCTCAGCAAGTTTTTTATGTGATTACAGGCACTGCATGGTAATTAGTGCTAAACTCATTTGCACAACTACAGTTAATTGGCTACAACAATTAATTAATGTGTTGGAAATTTGGCACTGGAAAAAAAAAAAAAAAGAGAAAAGAAAAAAAAGTTTGTCATCAGAGGGGAGGAAGGGGGGAGCTGAGGGGGATGCACCCACCTGCACCCACCTGCAGCCCTGCTTCTTCCCCTAAGTTTTCCCCCAGAGCTGCAGTTTCTGCGCTTTGTTTTCCGTTTTTTTCCTTCTTTTCCATTTTTCCCTTTCTCTGTTGTTCCTTTTTTATTTCCCTCCGTTTTTCCTGTTTTCCTGCTTTCTTTCACCCCTTTTCCCGTTTTGTTTTGTTTTGTTTTTTGCAACTTAAGCAAACTCATTTCCCTGATAAAATACAGCATGACTAATGACTGAAGCATGTAAAAATCATTGGGAAAATGTCCTTGGAAGACGAATGCATTTTCAGCAGAATAATTAACTTAATTAACAAATTCACATGCATATTCATCAGGCTATTAATGTCTTCTCAGCTCAGCTTGACGAACATTGCGGTAATAACCATCTCATTTGCATATTGCATTCTACTGCTATCCAAAAAAAAAAAAAAAAAAAAAAAAAAAAAAAAAAGGAAAAGAGGCGGATGCACAGGGGTGTGCTCCGCTCGGCGCTCCCGGGGACGGGTGGTGGGTGGGGTGTGTGTCCCGGGAGGGTCCGGGCCTCGCGTGCCGGGTCCGCGTGCCGGAGCGGCGGAGGCGCGAGGCCACGGCGCCGTGCCGGTACCCGCCGCTCCCGGCCCCGGCATCTGCGGCAGGCGGCGCCGAGCGGCGCGCGGGGGAGAAGGACCCGTAGCAGCTGTCGGCCTAATTCGGCAAACGTGCTGCTCGTGGGCGGCTTAGAAAAACAGATTAGGCGCCTGCGACAGGCACTGATTCCTGACATACGCTCGGGGTCTGCGTCTTCATCGGTGGAGAGTGGAGGAGGGAGGGTGAGGAGGGTGGTGGGGCGGCGGGGAGGGTGGGGGTGGTGAAGGGGATGACAGGGATGGTTGGGGTGGTGGGGAGGATGGGGGTGAAGGGAATGATTGGGGTGATGGGGAGGATGGGGATGAAGGGAATGATTGGGGTGATGGGGAGGATGGGGATGAAGGGAATGATTGGGATGAGGAGGAGGATGGGGATGAAGGGAATGATTGGGGTGATGGGGAGGATGGGGATGAAGGGAATGATGGAGGTGATGGGGAGGATGGGGATGAAGGGAATGATTGGGATGAGGAGGAGGATGGGGATGAAGGGAATGATTGGGGTGATGGGGAGGATGGGGGTGAAGGGAATGATGGAGGTGATGGGGAGGATGGGGATGAAGGGAATGATTGGGATGAGAAGGAGGATGGGGATGAAGGGAATGATTGGGATGAGAAGGAGGATGGGGATGAAGGGAATGATTGGGGTGATTGAGATGATGGAGTGAAGGGATGGTTGGGATGATGATGGGGGATGAAGGGGATAATGGAGGTGAGGAAGAGGATGGGGATGAAGGGAATGATTGGGGTGATGTCAAGGATGGGGATGAAGGGAAATATTGGAGTGAGGAAGAGCATGGGGATGATGGGCGTGATTGGGTGGTGGGATGAAGGGAATGGTGGAAATGAGGGGGAATTGGGATGAAGGGGATAACGGGAATGATGGGGGTGAAGAAGATGATGGGGAGGAAGGGGATGATTGAGGTGATGGAGTGAAGGGGATGGTTGGGATGTTGATGAGGATGAGGATGAAGGGGATGATGGACGTGAGGAGGAGGATGGAGGTGAAGGGGACAATTGAGGTGAGGAGGATGGGGATGAAGGAATTGATTGGGGAAATGGGATGAAGGAGATGATGGGGATGAAAGGAATGCTTTCAGTGATGGAGAGAAGGGGGTGATTGGGATGATGATGAGGATGGGGATGAAGGGGATGATGGAAGTGATGGGGTGATGAGGATGAAGGGGATAATGAAGATGTTGGGGATTATGGGGAAAATGAGAATGATGGGGGAGATGGGGATGACGGGAATGACGAGGACAAGGGGGGTGATGAGGGCGATGGAGGCGATGGAGGCAATGAGGATGAAGGGGAAAATGGGGATGATGGAGATGAAGGCGGTGATGGGGATGAAGGTTTGATGGGGTGATAGGGTTGAAGGTGATGGTGGCAATGATGAGGGTGACGAGGATGATGAGGATGATGAGGATGAAGGGGACATGGAGTGAAGGGGATGATGGAGTGATGGAGAGGATGGGACTGAAGGGGGTGATGGGGAGGATGAGGATAAAGGGGATGCTGAGGGATGAAGGGGATGATGGATGTGACGGGGATGAATGTGATGAAAGGGATGATGGGAAGGATGGGTAGTGGGATGAAGGGACAGTGAGGATGATGACGGTGATGGGGATGATGAAGATGATGAGGGTGATGGGGGCATTAAGCAAATCCTGCCCCCAGGACACCCCAACATCCTTCCCTAATGGCTCCTCCCATCCCAGCCACACCCAGCATGGCTCCACCCACACAAAACTGGTGTCAGCCATGGATGGATGGATGATGGATGGATGATGGATGGATGGATGGATGGATGGATGGATGATGGATGGATGATGGATGGATGGATGGATGGATGGATGGATGGATGGATGGATGGATGGATGGATGATGGATTGATGATGGATGGATGATGGATGGATGATGGATGATGGATGGATGGATGGATGGATGGATGGATGGATGATGGATGGATGGATGATGGATGGATGATGGATGGATGGATGGATGATGGATGATGGATGATGGATGGATGATGGATGGATGATGGATGATGGATGGATGATGGATGGATGGATGATGGATGGATGGATGGATGGATGGATGGATGATGGATGGATGGATGGATGATGGATGGATGATGGATGATGGATGATGGATGGATGATGGATGATGGATGATGGATGGATGATGGATGGATGGATGGATGGATGATGGATGGATGGATGATGGATGGATGATGGATGGATGGATGGATGGATGATGGATGGGATGGATGATGGATGGATGATGGATGGATGATGGATGGATGATGGATGATGGATGGATGGATGGATGGATGGATGGATGGATGGATGATGGATGGATGATGGATGATGGATGGATGATGGATGGATGGATGATGGATGATGGATGGATGATGGATGATGGATGGATGATGGATGGATGGATGATGGATGGATGATGGATGGATGGATGGATGGATGATGATGATGGATGATGGATGGATGATGGATGGATGGATGATGGATGGATGATGGATGATGGATGATGGATGGATGATGGATGGATGATGATGGATGATGGATGATGGATGGATGATGGATGGATGGATGGATGGATGATGGATGGATGGATGATGGATGGATGGATGGATGGATGATGGATGGATGGATGGATGGATGGATGATGGATGGATGATGGATGGATGGATGGATGGATGGATGATGGATGGATGGATGGATGGATGATGGATGATGATGATGATGATGGATGGATGGATGATGGATGGATGGATGGATGGATGGATGATGATGGATGAATGGATGGATGGATGGATGGATGGATGGATGATGGATGGATGGATGGATGGATGGATGGATGGATGATGGATGGATGATGGATGATGATGGATGGATGGATGATGAGACGGACGATGGACGGAGGAGATGGACTGATGGACGAGAGGAGGAGAGGATGATGACTTGACGATGATGATGGATGATGATGATGATGAGAGGTCATAGGATGACGGATGAGGAGATGATGAGAGGACGAGCATGATGAGAGGAGATGGAGGATGATGACGATGGACGGATGACATGGAGGATGACGAGAGGATTGGAGGGAGGACGAGAGGAGGGAGGATGATGGATGGATGCGAGGAAGACGCATCAGAATGACGAAGGGACCTGGAAGCTGTGCAGGCCGCACAGGGCTGGACAGACAGACAGACATGACGGCTTTCCTTTACCAGAAGCCATCAGTGAGGGGACTCTGTTGTCCACTAGAGAAGGGACAGACCCTTCTGTGACCCCTTGGTGACACCCAGGGCCTGGGGGGGGACATGGGGCAGTGACCCTGGGGTCAGGTGTGTCCCCTGGGACAATGATGGGGGTCCTCTTGACATCCATGTGTCCCCTTGTCACTGGGGGGCCACCAAGGACCATGGGGACACCTGGGATAGGCCCAGGCCTCAGCCAACCCCCTGCCAGGCTGGTGCTGCTGACCAATCACAGCCTTCCCTGGACTGGGTCCCGCCCACCCTGGGTAGATAAAGCCCCTGCCCATCTGTGCCTGGGGGTCTTTGGGGTGCCCTGAGTCCCTTTGGGTCACCCTGGGGTCCCTGTTGTCCTTCCAGGTCCTTCCCCATCATGATGTCCCCACCCCTTCCCCCCATGGATGGACAGGGGCAGGACCCAACCCCCCTGTCCTGGGGTGGGGGTGCCCCCAGCAGCCTCAGCTGTGCCTCAGGGTCCCCAAACAGGGGGGACACAGCCCAGTGCCACCATCCCTGACCCCAAACCTCTCTGGTGTCACCGACTCCTGGGGCACAGCAGTGACAGAGGGTGGGTGACCAGCACTCACTGAGGGGGGGACATCAGGGATGGGGCCACCCCATGTTTGCTCATGGCTGCGAGGTGTCACCAGCCCCCCCCTGCCCCAGCCTGTCTGTCCCCGTGTCCACAGGGGCGAAGAAATGGGGAAGCAACGGGGAAACTGAGGCACGGGTCACCTGGGGTCACCACAAGACCAGGGAACAAAGCCACCCCACATCGTATCCCCAAAACCCCACAGCCATTTCTGTCTGGAAAAAAAAAAATCCCCCAGCCATGCCCAAAATGGGGGGGATCGGCGGAAAAGGGGGCGGGGACCCCTCGGGGCGAAGGTCGGGTGAAGGGCGCCGGCGGAGGGGCGGGGGAAGCTGCGGGCGCTCCGTGCCAGCTGTATCCGGAGAAAGGCAAATAATTCAGCGGCACCAACCGGAGAGGAACCAGCCCGCGGAGCCACGTGCCAAAATACCAGCAGTAAAGTAGTTAAATGGATCCAGCGCGGGAGCGAGGAGCTGCGAGAGCGCTTGGGCCCCCATCCAAAGGAGTTAATGTCCCACAGTATGATCGATTAGTTGTCAGACGTGATTTCAAACCAATACAAGATGAATGGCATCATTTTCCTTCCCTCGGTTTCGGCGGAATTAAGAAGGCATTAGCTAACACAAATTTTTGGCAACTTTAATAAAAAAGAAAAGAAAAAAAAAAAAAAAGAAAAGAAAAGAAAGAAATAGAAAAGCTCCAGTGTACGTTTTGTAGCGAGCGTTCCCCAAGGTAAAGGGCGGGGTGGAAATGGAAATGTCACCGTGGGGGTGACGGTGACAGTGACCACGGTGGTGGCAGTGCCAACGTGCCGATGCCAACAGAGGGTTTGCCTCCAACCAGAGCCACACACCGGGGTGCCCTCTGTTCGGTGCCACACGTGGGGACACCGGGGGTCTCGGTGGCCTTGGCAGGGGGGGTTTTGTGCCGGGGTGGCCACGCGGGGACTCGTCAAGGACAAACGGCGCACAAGCTGCTGCTGCCCGCGTGCCCGCAGGCGCGGGGCCGCCGTGCCAGCCCAGCCGTGGCCATTACGGCTCCGTGCGCCAGCTGCGGCCGCCCGATCCCCCCGTCCCCGGGGGCTGCAGGGGGGGCTTGGGCACCGTGCCACCGCCCGGGCACCGGGGCAGGGCCGCGGAAGGGTGGCGGGGTCAGGCAGGGTGATGGGCAGCGAGGATTTGGTGGCCGCAGGGTGGGGATGCCCCCATGGCCCAAGGGGTCGCATAATCTCATGACCTTCCCAGAGATCCCACAGGGACCCCGGTTTTGTCACCTCTGTGGTGAAAGGACAACCTGGAGGGCAGAGCTGGGCTGCAGCCACCCCCCCCGGCCCCGGCTTTCGCTGCTGGATCGTCGGATTTTAGGCACCAAATGGGGTAGAATTAGGATTATTATCACAGCTGCTCTAAATGTAATTAGTTTTGCTCAGAACTTGTTTGCTTTCCCGGGATTACGGCACAATCCTGCCCGGCGCTAACTTGGGGAAGGCTTTAATCACTCTGATAGCGCCGATGCCGGGTTAATGTGATGATTCCAAAGGTGTGGTTTTCAATCACATTTAACAAAAAGATTTATAGTCGGGTAAAATTTAATGAGGAGCGTGCGGGAGGGTTGGGACAGGCGGGACAGCTGGGACACTGTTTATCAAAGGTGGCAGGACCTCGGCTCAGGCCCTGCTGTTGCCACCGTGCCCAGGTGTGCCCAGATGTGCCCGGGTGTGCCCGGGTGTGCCCACCCTGCCGGCTCCTGATGGATCCATCGCCCTATCCTGGAGTGCAGGTGGATGGAAGGCGGGTCCAACATGATGTGAAGTCACCCATTTGCTGTCCCCAAGCCTTGCCCGTGTCCCCTCCAGCCCCCAGGAAAGGTGTTTTGGTTCCTCGAGGGCATCGGGATGTGCTCCAGGCAGACGGGATCCCGCTGCCAGCAGAGGAGCGTGGCCGGGGCCCGGGGGCCACGGGAAGGGGCCGGGGGCTCTCCCTGCCCAGCACAGACTCCGGCGAGCCCAGGCGAGCCAGAGCTGCCAAGAGAAATGGGCAGATTATGGGATGAACGCAGGCCAAGGCAGGGCTGGGATGCAGCCGCAGTAAATCAGCTTTTAAGTAGCAACAAAATGGACATTTCCCATATGAAATGAGGCACCGGCTGCCACGGAGAGGGGGGAGCGGGACCCCGGCCCGGGGGCACCGGGACAGGGTGGGACCCCCAGCCCGGGGCTCCGGAGGGGCTTTGGGGATGGGCTGGAGACAGGGATGGGGGGAACGGGGAAGGGAAGGGAAGGGGAAGGGAAGGAAGGAAGGAAGGGAGGGAAGGGAAGGGAAGGGGGAAGGGAAGGGAAGGAAGGGAAGGGAAGGAAGGGAAGGGAAGGGAAGGGAAGGGAAGGAAGGAAGGAAGGAAGGGAAGGAAGGGAAGGAAGGAAGGGAAGGGAAGGGAAAGGAAGGGAAGGAAGGAAGGGAAGGGAAGGGAAGGAAAGGAAGGAAGGGAAGGGAAGGGAAGGGAAGGGAAGGGAAGGAAGGGAAGGGAAGGAAGGGAAGGGAAGGGAAGGAAGGGAAGGGAAGGGAAGGAAGGGAAGGGAGGGGGAAGGAAGGGAGGGAAGGGAAGGGAAGGGAAGGGAAGGGAAGGGAAGGGAAGGGAAGGGGGTCGCACTGCTGTGGAGTGCTCAGGTGGGCACCACCTGCTCTCCAGTGTTCCCAGCCAGAGCTGGCCTCGTGTCTGATGGATCCAACCTCCCTCTCTGCCCCTGCTTGGGTTTTGTCCGTTTTCTCCCCTTGAAGCCCGGGAAGGGCTGAGGGTCAGGTTCCCACCTTCCCACAAACCTTGGGGCTGCAGCCCCCAGGCTGCTCACAGAACCCCGGGCCCCCAGGTGCCCCCAGCCCTGCCCTTCCCTTGAGTACCACCTGCCCCCCATTGCTCTCTCCCCTCCCAGCTCTGCCCGTGTGCCCGTGCCCCACAGGAGTGCAGGGCCCCCTCCTCACCCCCTCCACCTCCCACCACCCCCGTACCCAGTGTGAGGATGGAGGACAGGGCTCAGTGGGGCAGAGGGTAAATGCGGGGAGAAAACACGGCCCCCACGGGGCAGCGCCTGGCCGGGACACGATGGGGACAGACACAGGTGGGCATACTGCCCGGCCGGGCCGAGGCCCTCCCGGCCCCGCAGCCCTCGGGGCTCCGGGCGGAGCTGCCGGCGGTGCCGCATTCCGGAGAAGCCGCCTCCGCCGGCGGCCGGTGCCAGCAGGCGCTGGCAGGTTCGGAGCTTCGCAGCGATTCCAGGCACAGATGTCCTTGTTTTAACTCCTCTGCGATGGAGCCTGGCAGACCGGGCGGGGGAGGGGGCGGCTCTGCAGCCCCCGGGGCGGCGGGGATCGTTGCCAGCCCGACCCGCCCCGGCTGCGGCTCCGGGGACCGCCGGGACCCCCCGCTCCCCCACAGGGCTCCGACGGGGCCGTCCTGGACTCCCCATGGCACAAAAACGGGGACAGCCCCCATATCCTGACCCCCACATCCCTCCCTGTCCCCCACATCCCTCCCGACCCCCGGGCAGCCCCCGGCCCCCGGAGCGGGGCCGCCTCCGCAGCGCGGCCAGCGCCGGGCGCCGGGAGCCTCCGGTTTTTTATGGTATCTGCAATTTTGGCAGAAATCTGTCTTTAATTTAGCTGTCCATATAAAAATCCGCACTGTATAATAATGAACAGATGCCATGAAATTTAAACTGAAGCAATGACTCCTCCTCCCCCCCCCCGGCTGGCACTCGCCGGTGGCAGCGGCGACCCGGAGCTGGCGCTCGCCCTGCGCCCCCGCCGCGCTCCGCCGGGCCGGGAGAGGCGCCGGGCCAGGGGCACCGGGGGGCTCCGCGGGCACCGGGGGTGTTGTGGGGGGGGAGACACCCACCCCCATCTCATCCTGCTCTGAAATAGCCGAGCTGCGTCCGGCCGAGCCGCCACCGCGGGGTTCCCTCGCTGCTGGCCGAGCTCCGCCGCCCCCGGTGCGGCCGTGCGGGGTCCTGGCAGCTCCCCAGACCCCCCAGCCCACCCGAGGTGAATTTGGTCACACAAGACACTGGCAGATCCCGGCGGGGCGGGGGCTCCCGACCTCCCGCTTCCCTCCACGAGAAGGGCTGGGCACCGGAGCTGTGAGCCGGGCCGGGCACCGGAGCTTTATACCGCGGCTGTGTTTCGGAGCCAGGCACCAGCACCGGGCACCGGAACCTTGTACCGAGGCGGGGCAGCGGATCTTTGCAACGAAACCGTTCACGGGGACCGTGCACCAAATCCTTCCACCGGAGTTTTGCACCGGAGCTGTTCTCCGGAGCTTCGCACCGGGGCCGTGCAGCGAGTGCGGGGCCGCATTGCGGGGCCGGGCCTTGCCGGAGCAGCCGGGCGCGTTCCCGCATCTTCGGCGGGGCCGGGCGGGCACGGGGGAAACAAAAATCCCGACAATTGAACATAAACCACGGCTCCGCCAGCCGGACCGGCACCCCCTGGCATAGCCGGCCCCGGGAGCAGATGTCGGCGGCCCCCCCGCAGCCCCCGGCCCCCGCGTCCCCCTCCTCCCCTCCGCAGGGCCACCCGCCCTCCGCCGTCGCTGCTCCGGGCCGCGGCCCCGGTGCCGCTGCCTGCGGATGGCGGCAGAAGGGCCGCGCATCGACAGCCTCGGCCCCACGGAGCCTCCGTCCGGCCCCATCGATTGTCCCCGGCTCCTCCCGGGGGTTTTCCCCCAGAGAAACGAGTCCCGGGAGGATGTTGGGGCCAGAGCCGTCGGAAGAGGATCCGCTGCTTTGCGGAGAGCGGCGAGTGCCGGGGCCGGACCGGGGGGTCCGGGGCCGCTGCAGCGGCTCGTGGGGCCGTGGCGGATCCGCTCCCCGGCCCGGGCCCAGCTCCTGGCGGCCGGTGGCTCTGGGACGCGGCCCAGCACGTCGGGGCCGCGCTGGATCCGGCCCCAGTTTGTCCGACCCTAAACCGGCCCGGTTTATCCCCAAAAGCCGCGGGGCTGCGGGGCGCGGGTGTCGGACACCGCTCCCGAGAGGAAACCGGCGGCTCCGTCTCCGCAGCCCCTGTGCGGCCCCGGCTCACGATGATCCCGCGGGGAACCGGCGATGACCGGGAGCCCCTGCCCGGTGCCCGGTCCTGCCCGGTGCCGGAGCCGTCGGGTGGCGATGAGCCCCGGTGGTGCGGACGGTGAATGAGCCCGCGGCCGTTAAGAGGCCCGGGCGCCCGTTCAGCACCGCCGCTGCGGACAGCTCCGCTCCGGGCACCGGCGCCGCGCCGCGCTGCCCGCGCTCCACCGGGCACCGGCACCGGGCAGCGGAACCGCCTCTGGCACCGGGTACCGAGAGCGGCACCGGACATCGAGAACCGGCACCGCATCGGGGGTCACGGGGTTCCCATGGGCACCGGGTCCCTGAACCGGCGCCGGAGCTTGCGGGGCTCCAAACGAGAATCAGCGCCGGGAACCGGCACAGACATCGCCACTGGCACCGGCGCTGGCACCGGGCACCGAGCCGAGGCTCCACGGGGAAGCAGCACCGGGAACCGGCACCAGCTCCGGGCACCGCGCCTGGACCCGACCGAGGAGCCGGCCTTGGCCGCCGCCACCGCGCGCCCTTCCCGAGGCCACCGGCCCCGGCGCGGTGCCAGCCGCGGGCACCGAGCTCCCGGGGGATCGCAGCGGTGTCACCGCCGCTGGACCGAGCCGGGCCGGCGCTCCGGATCCCGGTGCCTTTATTGGTGAGGGGGGGACACCGCCTCCCCGGTCCCGGGGGGACACCCGTGGGCAGAGCCGCGTTATATCAACGCCGCCGCCCCGCGGGCCGCGCATTCGGGCTGCGGGAGCGGCGGTTCCACCGCCGGCGGCGGGAGGGGGGGTCGGCCCGGTGCCCCCGGTGGCCCCGGGGCGGAAGGAAAGCGGCGAAGGCGGCGGAGTCAACATTGAATATTTATTAATCGCCGTCGAAGGACGCTCGGTAATTACAGCCTCGCCGCGATCGCACCGGCGGCGGCTCGTCACGGCCGACGAGTCCTGGCGGGGCCGGGACCGGACGTGGAGCGTCCAGCGGGGCCGGGGGGCGGCCCCGGGAGGGAGGGGAGGGGGCCGGTGCATGCAGAACGGCCGGGCCCCCCGGCCCCGCGCCCCGCGCTCCGCCGCCGCCGAGCAGTGTCCGGGCGGCGGGGACGGGGACCGGGAACCGGGACCGGGGAGCAGGAGCGGCGCCCGGCGCGGGGGGGGTCTTGCATATCGTTGGCCATAAATATTTATTAATCGAAATGAAACGGAACGGAAACACGAAAGCACTTCTGGTGTCGGGCAGCGGGTCCCCTTTGCTACAACGGTTTGTGGGTTTTTGTTTCTTTTTCCCTTTTTTTTTTTTTTTTTTTGTTTGTTTGTTTTTTTCTCCGTTTTAGGTTTTTTTCCCAAAAAACTTTTTTCTTTCCTTTTTCCCCCATTTTTTCTTTTTTTTTTTTTTTTTTTTTTTTTTTTTTTCGTTTTCAAAACATTTCTCAGAAATCCTCCTCCTCTCCTCCTCCCTGGTCTCTAAAAATGCTGGTTTCTCGAAGGTGGTGCGGGCAGGTTCCGACAAAAAAAAATCCCAAAAAACAAAGAATACCCAACAAAAAAAAAAAAAAAAAAGCATTATCGGCTTCCCGGCGTCTCCCGGCTGAAGGAATGCGGCAAACCGGGACGGAGACCCCCGGGCTGGGCGCCGCGGGGGGGGCGCAGCCCCGCCAGCCCCCCCGGAGCCCCGCTTGCATAGCTCGGGCTGCGCTTCCCGGCTCCGCCAGCTCGGGAAAACCGGGGCGGCTCCGCGGGGGGAGGGTCTTTTTGTTTGTTTGTTGTTTGTTTGTTTGTTTGTTTGTTTTTTAATTTTTTTCCTTTTTTTTTTCCTTTTTTTTTTTTCCTCTTTTTTTTTTTTTTCCGTTTCAAGTTTTTAAAACAGGTAAAAACGTCCTGACACACACGCTGCGAGGAGCTCCCGGGGCGGGGAGCGGGGCCGGGGCCCCCCCAAAGCAAAGTGCATCTCGGAGCGTCCGCCGGGCCGGGCCTCTTGCATAGATAGAAATTGGGGTTCGTTCCTCCCTGCGCCTCTTTATTGCTTCGGAAAGTTTCGCTCCGCGCCGCAGCGCGGGCTCCTCTCGCTCCCACGGGCCGGGGCAGCGGGTGTCCAATGCCAGGGGGGTCCGGGGGGGTCGGGATCAGGGCTGGGAAGAGGAGAAACGGCCCAAAATGGGGGTGGGAGGAGGGGAAAATTTTTAAAAAATAAATATATAAAATTTAATTAAAACGAATTAAAAATGAAACGAAGCGGCTCGACCCAGAGGGTCTTGCTGGGTACCGGGGGGGTTCCGCTGGGCTGGATGGGGGGGTCGGCCCGTGTGGGGCGTCACCCCCTGGAAAATAATAATAATAATAAATAATAATAATAATAATAATAATAATAATAATAATAATAATAATAATAATAGCTGTAATAGTTATTATAATAATAGCGACCATAACAGCGATCATAATTTAAAAACCTAAATAAATTACATTAAATAATCAAGAAGGAGCAATAAATAATGAAAATTTTAAAAATAACGAAATCGACAATACTAAAAAAATTAAGGAAAAGGGAAAATCCTCCCAAAAAAGCACTTTGTCCCCACGGGGCGCGGGGACCCGCCGCCGGGGCCGGGTCCCCATATTGCACCAAAGCCCACGGCGGAGCCCCGGGGGCCGCTCCGCGGGGCCGCCGCGGGTGGGGGGGGGGGATTTGTGGGGGAGTCTCCCCCCCTCCCCGCCAGCTCGGCGATGGGGAGGGGGTGTCGGGGAGGGGGATCAGTTGTGGAAGAAGGCGTTGAGCTCCTCGTACATGGGGCCCCGCTCGTGCGGGAGGTGCATGTCGTAGGGGAAGATGTTCTCGGAGTGAACCCCCCCGCGCATCCCCGCCGACCCGAAGACCAGGTTGTGAGCGGCGGGGCGGGAGCCGGGCAGCGCCGAGTAGTGCATAGAGTAGTGGTAGCTTTTCTCGTGGTCGGGGGATGAAGAGTCCTGCTTGAGGGAGAAGTTGCCGTTGATGCAGAGCGGGGGGCTGAGCCCCCCGTCGTACTCCGAGCTGTTGTAGTCGGGGGAGGTGTTGCCGTAGAGGCTCTCGTAGGCGGAGGCGCAGTAGCCGTGTGTCCTCAGCCCGTGCGGCCCGGGGCCGGCGGCGGGCGGGCAGGGCGCCGCGGCCAGCCGCGAGCAGGGGTAGGGGTAGGGGTGCACGGCGAAGGAGGCGGCGTTGGGGCCGTGGAACCGACCCCCCTCCTGGCCCTGCTCCGTCAGGAAGTTGCGGGAGTTGAGCTGGAGGCAGCCGGCCACCAGGTTGGTGGTGGGCTGGGACAGCCCCTTGCACAGAGTCTGCACGTAGGAGACCAGGTCGGGCCGCTTGCCCGAGCGCAGGATCTCGGAGAGAGCCCAGATGTAGTTCTTGGCCAAGCGGAGGGTCTCGATTTTGGAGAGTTTTTGGGTTTTGGAGTAGCAGGGAACCACCTTGCGCAGGTTGTCCAGGGCCGCGTTCAGGTCGTGCATCCGGTTCCTCTCCCGGGCGTTCGCCTTCTGCCGCCGCAGCTTGGACCGCTCCAGCCGCGCCTTCGTCATCTTCCTCTTCTTGGGGCCGCGCTTCTTGGGCCGCTCGCCCTCCGCCTCCTCCAGGCCTTCCTCCTCCTCCTCCTCCTCCTCCTCGTCCCCTCCTAGCTCCCCTTCCTCCTTGCTCTCTCCCAGCGAACCCTCGGGCGGCTCCTCGGGGAGGGCGCAGCCCTTCCCCGCCCGCTCCTCCTTCTCGCTCCGGGCATCCTCCTCGCACTCCTCGGCCCAACCGGGGAATTTCGGGACTTCGGGGACCAGGCTGGGCTCGCTGAAAAGTCGCGTCAACATGGTGGCTGCAGCGGGGGGCAAAGAGCCAGGCGTTACCGGCGGCCCCGCCGCCCGCCCCCCCCTCCCCGCCCCGCTCCCACCCGCCGGGACCGGCGAAAACGAATTGGGCTCGGGGCCGCCCGCCGCTGCCCCCGCCCCGGCTGCCCGACCCCGGGGCCACCGGGGCTCTCTCGGGGCGCGGCGATTCCGCCCCAGCCCGACGCCCCGCCAGCCCCACCGCCGGGGTCCCCGCGGCCGCCGCCCGCGCCCCTCTCCCGTTCCTCTGCACCACCTCCCGCGCACCCCCGCTCCCGGCCCGCCCGATGTCCCCCCACGGTGCCCCGAGGGCCGGGCCCGGTGTCGCCGGTCCCTCTTTGACGCCTCCAACTTTTCCCTGCCGCGGGCGCGGAGCGGCCCCGGTCGCGGTTTCGCCACCGCCTTCCCGGGGCCGGGGGTCGAGTCGAGACCGCTGCCCCCCCCGTATCCCCAGGTACCCCCGTACCCCCTCCGGCCCGGTCAGCCGCGCCCGGCTTCCCTCCCGCCCAGGGGCTCCCGCGGCCGCCGGAGCGCGGCCCGTAAAATGCGGCGGCACCAACCGGGGGCGGCGGGGGCGGCGGGGGCGGCCGGAGCCCCGGGGTCGCGGGGCCGCGGGCGGCGGCGCTGCCGGGGGCGCCCCGGGGCCGGGCGGCGCGGCGGGGCCGGGGCGGGGGCACCGCCCGGGGCGAGGGCCGGGGGCGCCGCGGGGAGCGGGGGGCGGCTCCGCCAGGTCGGGCCCCCGGGGCGGCGGCGGCGCGGCTCCGCGCTGATTTCGTTGATGCCGCTCGGCCGCCGCTGCCCACTCCGTCCCACCGGGACCGCGGCGCCCCGGGCGTGCCCAGGCTGGGGGGGGGGACCGGGGGCGGCGAAACCCCAACAACCCCCCTTGTGGGGGGCTCCGGCGGGGGGAGAAAACCCCATCAGCGGGGCCCGCGGGGAGTGGGAGAACCGAGGGCCGGGGGAGAACGAAAGATGGGGGGAAAAAAGGGCGAGACGTGGCGGAGAAACAAAATCAACATGGAAGTTGCCTTTTCTCCATTCAAGTTTCCTCCGTTGCCCTCCCAACCCTCCACTTCTTACATAACTCACCTTCGGGCGGACCGCAGGAATTCTTATTTCATTGTTCCCAGCATCTTCTGGGAGCGGGACGCGGCTCCTTGAGGTGCTCCAGCCTCCTGCAGTCCTCTATCCAAAAGGAGGCGAGAGTGGCATCTCTACCCAGCAAAGGGGGTACCAGCTCTGCTGCCAGTGCCATATGGTTGGCACGTCATGCGCGAGAGCTATCACATGAGAGCTAATGATTGACATGCGCTTGCATTCAGGGAGATTTGTCTCTCTGGGGAAGGAGGACTCGCCATCTGTCACTCTGTACTCTAAAAAAAAAAAAAAAAAAAAGAAGAAGAAGAAAAAAAAAAAAAAAAAACCTCTTCCAAATCTCCAGCTCTGCCTACACGCTGCAAAATGGGACCCGGGCGAGATGCAGGCGATGGCGGGGGCCGGAGGAACAATGGAGCCAGCGG
This sequence comes from Muscicapa striata striata, assembly GCA_030060385.1. NCBI lineage: Eukaryota > Metazoa > Chordata > Aves > Passeriformes > Muscicapidae > Muscicapa > Muscicapa striata. Next base: position 608,404 of record JAREIS010000451.1, on the reverse strand, counting down.
GAAAAGCAACCATCCCGGCTGGGCCAAGCGTGGCGGGGACACAGGCGGGCGCTGGGGTGAGGGGGAGATGCCACGGGGACCCTCGCTGGGAGCTGGCATCTGCGGCTCGCCGCAAAATGCCGCGGCGGCTCGCCCGGCGCCGTCCCCACCCTCAGCCGGCAGCCGAGCGGCGATGGCCGCGCTGGCGAGGGCCTGGCGCGGGCTGGGGGCTGCGGCCGGGCTCGGCAGAGCTGGTGGCAGTGCCCGGTTTGGCCACAGCGGTGCTGGCAGGTGTGGCGTGGGCAGGGCTGGTGGCTGCAGGGCCCGGTGTCCCCGTGCAAGTGGCACATGGACACGCTGGCACCCCCGTGGCCGCACGGCCACGCTGATGTCCCTGCGCCCCACGGCACGGCCCCACACAGCTTTTGGCACCCCCTGTGCACACACACCCCCTGCACTCCCACAGCCTCCCCTGGGGAGGCACGCGGGGGCTGAGCCTCCATGGATGCCGGTCCCATGGTGGTGGTGGCCGAGGCCTGGCCGTGCCACAGTGCAGCCAACGAGGCCTTTGTCTGTCAGGCAACTCCTCACTGCCCTGGCCCCCAAATCTGTCCCCACCACAGTGTCTGTGCACCCAGAAATCACTGTGGGTGATTTAGTGGGCAGCAGCTGAGCTGTGGAACCGAAATGGGCAGTGTCCCCAGAAGCCACCTCCCATCACCCCATGCCCTGACCCTGGCTGCATCCATTGAATCCCTGAATCTCCTCTGTCCCCACAAGCCCAGGGGGTCAAGGCTGCCTGACCTGAGGGGTACGGGCAGGGGCTGGGTGCCACACACCAGCATGTGCCAGCCAGGCGAGGGTGGCACGGCCGTGACACGGGCACAGTGACAGTGGTGGCAGTGGCAGGGCCCACATGCAGACAAAGGGCTGGCCATGCCCGGCCACCAGGGCTTTGCCAGGGCCATCAGCAGTGCCCGTTCCCCTGGTGCAGGTGCCAGGGCTGGCATGTGACACAGGGGCTCCACCGGTGGCCAGCGTCCCCCCAGCACAAACCCCCCGACTGGCACTCACGGCTGTGGCCCAGCAGATGGCACCTGGGCTGGAGCTGGCCCGCAGGGAGGCAGCGCCCACCCCGGCCCTGCCAGTGCCGGTGCCATGCCGGCCACCGATTCCCGGGATCCTCCTGGCACGGCGCGTCCCTTTCCCGCAGCTCCCTTCAGCTCCCTCTGCTGCTGCCATCTTCTTTTTGCCGTGGGTGCCCTGCTGGGATCGCTGTGCTCACCTCATGGTGTGGCACAGCAGAGCCAGCTCTGGGTGAGTCCCCACTGCCCTGACCCCGGTCCCCAGCCCAGGGGACTCGCAGCGTGGCCACACCCCAAGTGTCAGGGCAGTGAAGCCATCGGCGCCCTGGTTTCGGCATCAGACTTTCGGCGCCCAATTCTGCCTGAGGCCGAGGAGATGCCGAGTGTGAGTGGCCGAGCTGCCCCGTGTGGGGACAAGGATGGGGACAGGGTTGGGCCACAAGCCCCCGGCCCAGTGCACCCATTCCAGCCTCATTAGCAGCCGGTGAGCGCCAGGCTGGGCGCCGGCGTGAGGCTCATCAGCATGCGCAGTGCTCGGAGGGAGAAGAAAGTGGAGACATGAAACGGGGAGAGGAGATGAAAGGGGAGCGGGGAGATGAAAACCCAAACCGCTGCCTCGTGGCCGGGCGGTGCTCACGACCCTCGGCCGGACCGAGCCTGGGCACAGCAGAGGGCAGGAGTGACACCCGGTGCTGTCCCTGTGCTGTCCCCTCCGGGGTGGCCAGTGATGGCACAGGGCAGAGCGGGGCAGGGGCAGCCCCATCCCGGTCCTTGGGTGATTTTGGGAAGGGGCTTCATCCAGGGAGGTGAGCAGGGACCTGGGGTCCATCCCATGGGAATTGGGGCCGTCCCGTGCAGCAGGGGCAGGTGAGGTTCAGGTGAACCCAGGACCAGGCAGTTTGGGGAGGAGGGGCAGGGCTGGGTGCTGCCTTTTTGGGTGTGGGGGCTGGGGGAGATGGTCCCAGTGACCCCAGGGCTCTGCTCCCCATCCCACTGATGGCCCTGGTGTGCAGGGACCGGCTGTCCCAGCACTGCCACTTCTGCTCGCTGGCCACCACCGTCATGTCTCTGGTGGCCTCGCTGCCAGGCAGGCACAGTGAGGAGTTTGGCTGAGGCTTGAAGCTCTTTCTCCCTCCAAAATCCGCCCTCCTCCCTCCAGCAGGAAGGCGATGGATGCCGGGGGGGACCCTGCCTGCGGCAGCGGTGGCTCCATCCCCGAGGAGCGTGCCGGGGGACACGGTGAGGGCACGGGAGCAGGTCAGCACTGGCGGTGCCAGCCGGGTGCTGGGAGGTGCCGGGACACGGCTGGGAGCCAGCTGGGCCCGGGGCGGCTCCAGGGGCCCCGCGTGGGGCGAGTTTGCCGGGGCTCAGCCGGCTGCCACGGCCCCAGCGTGGGGCCAGGCCACGCTGCCCCTCCGCAGTGTGGCACGGGGGTCACCCCAGCTGTCCCCTGTCGCCGGTTGGGTCCCTGCTGCCCCTCATCCATGCGGGGCCCGAGCGATGGATCCGGCTCCGGCATCTCCCCGCGAGCGGTGGCGGGGGGAGGCGGGGGCCGCTGCCAGATGGAGCCGGCTCTGCACTGCAATATTTCTGGGAGGTGAAGGCTGGGGAGAGATGGATGCGCTAACGTGCGGCGGAGCCACCGCCGGGAATGTCACTGAGGGGAGGAGAGCGGCGGGAGCAGGAGCTGAGCCCGTCCCTGTCCCCATCCCTGTCCCCGTCCTTGTCCCCTCTGCCTCCGGGCCGGGTCCCTGGAGCAGCTCCACCCTCGTAGGACCCAACCCTGGGCACCTTGCAGTCACCGGGTGAGCTGTGGGTGGGGGGCTCTGGGGGATGGGGAGGGGTGGGTGGCGCCCTGCCTGTGCCCGTGTCCCTAAAAGTCCCCGCAGTGGTGACTGCAGGGTCATGGGTGGGGAGCCTGGGAGGAGGAAACTGACGGAGGAGGGAAACTGAGGGAAGAGAGGGGCTGAACTGGCATCAGGGGGGTTGGGGAAATCCCACATCTTCTTCCAGAGGAGGGTGGGGAGATGCTGTGCCAGCCCTGGGCTGTGCTGTGGCTGCTTCACCCGCCGGATCCCGCTCCCAGGGCACCCGAATTCCTGCTCATATCCCAAACCTGTCCCCCCAGCCTGTCCCCAACAGTCACACACAGGCCAGGGACTTGACAAGTGTTTTTTAAGCCACACGTTGTTAATTAGGAAAATGACACCTGGGAATTGCCCAGTGGGAAACTGCCGGAGCTGTGGCTCCATGTGGGGCTGGGGACAGATGATCACGGGGTGGGGACACACGGGACTTGTCCCCGCTGCCCCACGCTCCCTGCTGGGGTCAGATGTCCTTTGGGGACCATGAAGGGGCTGGGACAGGAGACCCCAGCCCAGGGCTGGAGGGAGCTGCCGTTGTGCCACCAGCAGAGCTGGCTGCTGCTGAGCTTACAAAGCCACCCTGATGATGTCACAAAAATCTATGACGTCACAACTGATCAGTGACGTCACCATGCTTCAGAAATGGCCACAGCAGCCACTCCATGGCCACCATGGTGGGTCGGGGGGCACACACTGGCAGTGCCACCAGTGCAGGTGTGGCTGAGCAGGTGCTGCTGGCACAGCCTCAGCCCCCCTGTGACAGATGGCGACTGCCCTGGCCCGTTTTGGGGGGCTCCCAGGGCCCGGTGCTGGGGGGATGCAGCACACAGGGGGAGTGGGGGCTGCCCGCAGCCATGGCCCCCTCCATCACCTCCTGTCTCACTCACCTCCTCCCCAAAACCAGGGACAATAAGCTGGTGACCCTCCTGGAAATGCACTGAGTGTGTCAGGCCTCAGCCAAAGGGGTGAGGGCACACCTGGGTGGCACCAGGGACAAAAACCAAGGGCTGGACTCAGAGCTGTGGGGCTGGGGGTGCCAAGCCCATCCTGGGGAGCCTCAGGTCACATCCCCAGGGGGTGAGTCCAGCCTGGTGCTGCTGTCAGAGCCCCAGCACAGGGGACCCCAGTGGGGGCACCCTGGGGTGCTCCCCCATCCCCGGGTGCTCCAATCCCTGGGGACACTGGGGACCCCCCTCCCTCCTCCCAGGCGCTTTCGGGGAGCAGCAACACCCCCACCCCAACCCCAAGGTGGAGGGGTCGGGCAGGGAGTGGATTTGGGGAGATGGGGAGGGTCTCCATGGCGACAGAGCGCGATGACGACAGTCGCCATGGCAAGGCTGCGTGGCCCGGCCCGTTGCCATGGCGATGCGCCTGGCACAGCCAGTCGCCATGGAGATGGCCGAGGGATGGAGCGGTCCCCAAGCCATGGGGCTGCCATGGGATGGGGGAAACGGGGTGTCCCGGGGGTTGAGCCCCCCAAATTCCTCGTGCAGGGCCTCGCCGGTGCCGCCGCCCGCCCGGCGCCGCCTCGTGCCCGGTGCCGCCGCCGCCGCCCGGGATCATTTTCACGAGGCTTTTCCACTCCAGTTCACACTCCCATCTGACAGGCCCAACTTCTCATTTTCAGAGTAATCACTCCACTGCACTAATTGCACATGCAAATATGCAAATTCGTATTAATTAATTACTATACTAATTAGTTCTGTGGTATTTGCGAGTAATAAATCATTCGGAGGGAGCGGGAAGCTGGAGACCTGGCCCATTTACACTTCGCATAAAAATTTAATAGGCGCTCCGGCTGATCCGGGACAGCCGCGCCACCGCGCTTAAAGGCACAGAGCTGGCCTGGCACGGCGTGGGGGACACCGGCCCGGCCACAGCGAGGGGGTCAGGGCGTGCAGAGGGGCAAAATTGGGGGAGAGCACCAGGGAGGAGGGATTCGGGGTGGTTTAGGGGCGTTTGTTGTGAAGGAGGTGATGGATGTGGTGGTTTCCTCGTGGGGAAACTGAGGCAGGGAGGGCAGGTTGGGGGTTCCCGCTGCTGCATCCCAGTATGGGGGGGGTCTTCCCTCGCCTGGTGGTGTCAGGCTCCTTCAGGCACCCAAGGATGGGGGTACCTGGGGGGTCACCCTGCTCGGCAGCTGGGCTGGCTCTCACTGGCCACCGCTGCTACACCAGCACGGTGACCATTCCAGAACGGTGACCACGCCAGCACTGCCACCAGACTGGCACCGTGACCACACCGGCGCCATGACCATGCCAGCATCATGACAATGACCACACTGGCCCAGTGACCACATGCCACCACACGCCAGCATGGCGACCACACAGTCGCAGTGACCACATTGGCACCACGACCAGGCTGGCACTGCCACCACGCCAGCACTGTGACCATGCCAGCACAGTGACCACGCTGTCAGGGTGACCACATTGGCACAACGACCAGGCTGGCACTGCCACCACGCCAGCACTGTGACCATGCCAGCACAGTGACCATGCTGTCAGGGTGACCACATTGGCACCACGACCAGGCTGGCACTGCCACCACGCCAGCACTGTGACCATGCCAGCACAGTGACCACGCTGTCAGGGTGACCATATTGGCACCACGACCAGGCTGGCACTGCCACCACGCCAGCACTGTGACCATGCCAGCACAGTGACCACGCTGTCAGGGTGACCACATTGGCACCATGACCAGGCTGGCACTGCCACCACACCAGCACTGTGACCACGCTGTCAGGGTGACCACATTGGCACCACGACCAGGCTGGCACTGCCACCACGCCGGCACGGCGCTCGTGCCAGCCCGGCGCAGCCGCTCCCCGCTGCCACCTTGGGGGATTTTGCGAGCCTTTAATTGTGGTAAGCACAGATTAATTAAGCAGCGATAAACACAAACCCATGCATTATTGATGAATAAGGGTGAGTTCAGGTTGGTGCGATCGGTGTAATTAAATATAAACCTCAAGCTGCCCATTGTTAACGGACAAATTACATTACTATTGTGACATGTGTCGGGGCGCCGCGGCCGGCGATGGGCTCACGCCCTTGCACCTCCACCCACAGCCTCCAGAGAGGGGGTGTGGGGCAGGATTGGGGACCCCCCTGTGCTAGAGCCAGGCCCTTTTCCATCCTGGATCTCTCAGCAGCGAGGATGGTGCTCCAGAGGCGCAGGCACACATCAGCAGCCCATGGATCTGTGGGGACAGCAGGAGAGATAGGGTGTCCCCACACGGCCCCACACGGCTGGGGCGGGGTGCTGTGGGTGGCACACACAGGGGTGCACACGCGTGAACACCCCTGGCACACGCGCGCAGATGTGCACAGCCCTGGCACACACACACGAGCACACACGTGCCCATCCCTGGCTCACAGGCACATCCACACACCCCCAGACTCCTCCCTCCTTGTTCCCTCCTCCCCTACCCAAACACCCCCCTGGCAGCAGGAAATCCCTCCCCCACCGTGTCCCCGCATCCCTTACGACCAGAGCCCCCCCCGTGGGCACCACGCTGTCCCCTCCGTCCCTCTGGGATCCCCCTGAGCCCCGCACCGCGGCCGTGCCCCCTCCCCGCAGGCACCGGCATCTCCCCGTTGAGTCTCCGGGGACACCCCCACACCCCCACGGGGACAAGTGACAATGACCCCGGCGGGCTGCGCGAGAGTGGCGATCCCGGCTGTGCCCTCCCGGCCCCCCCCTGCCCGGCGCGGGGTGGGGGTGCCAGCTGGAAGCTATTTATTAACCAGTCATGGTTAAATTGGTTTATAAATTAACAGATGTTTTAACTTTATTCTTTCTTCTGGGAATGGAGGCAGCAAACTGGTCTGTGCTGGCGGCCGGGACCCGCCGGGGGGTGGGGGTCAGCGATGGGCTGGGGGGAGCGGGGCTGGGAGCCCCCCCCTTTCAGCCCACCCTGGCAGGGCTCCGTGGGGGCACCAGGATGAGTTTTGGGGTGCCACCTCCGCAGGGAAGGGGGGCAGGAGGGGCTTCAGGCTGCAGAGGGCACGTGCTACAGGTGGGTAAACTGAGGCACGTGATGTCCTCCTCCACCTCCTCCCTCCTGGAACCCCTAGATTTGCACCCACCCCCCATTCCCATTTTATCCTCCCCATATTCCCCCACAAAGTTCCCTCTCCAAAGTTTCACCCGTTCAGCCTCTCCTGGGCCAGGCACAGCCTGGCACTGTGTGTATGAACCCCCAAACTAGCATGTTTTGGGGGTGCCCACCCTGGGGGTGTTGCCCCAGGACACCCCAGTGCCCCCAGCCCCCAATCCCACCCCGTGGGCCAGTGGCCTGTGGCCGGTGGCTGCCACCCAGGAGGGCTCCAGCCGCGGCTCCGCTCCGGCCACCCTGTGCCAAAGCCCTTGAGCCGCTGCCCGGCCCGGGCGGCCGTGCCAGCCCCGGGTGGCCGTGCCAGCCTGGCCGTGCCAACGTCGGGAGCGACATCTGCCACCGCGTGCGGCGGCGCCGACGGGCACACGGGGCTGGTGAGGCCACCCATGGCACCAGGACAGGGCACGGCCCTGGAGGGGCCGGGGGATGCAGCCCCCTGCCCACCCTGCTGGGGGTTCGGGGGTGTGACTCCTCCTTGTCGTGCTGGGGACGTGGCCGTGCCTGTCCTGCCAGGTTTGGGGACACAGCGGCCTGTCCTGCCAGGTGTGGGAGCACAACCCTGCATCCTGCCGGGAATGGGGACACAGCCCCCCATCCTGCCGGGAATGGGGACACAGCCCCCAATCCTGCTGGGAATGTGGGGACACAGCCCCCAATCCTGCCGGGAATGGGGACACAGCCCCCAATCCTGCCGGGAATGGGGACACAGCCCCCAATCCTGCTGGGAATGGGGACACAACCCCTCATCCCACCGGGAATGTGGGGACACAACACCCCATCCTGCCAGGTGTGGGGACACAGCCCCCAATCCTGCCGGGAATGGGGGACACAGCCCCCAATCCTGCCAGGTTTGGGGACACAACCCCTCATCCTGCTGGGAATGGGGACACAGCCCTCATCCTGCCGGGAATGGGGACACAGCCCCCAATCCTCCCGGGAATGGGGACACAGCCCCCAATCCTGCCGGGAATGGGGACACAGCCCCCAATCCTGCCGGGAATGGGGACACAACCCCCCATCCTGCCAGGTGTGGGGACACAACTCTCCATCCTGCCAGGACTTCAGGGACACAGCCCCTCCAGCTTTGGGGCCCCCACACTTTTCCGGGCATATGGGGTTGCAGACCCCGCCCCACATCATGCTAAAGACAGGGGGTTGGAGCCTCCCGATCGCGGTGGGTTATAGGGGTGCCAGCTCTGGTCAGTGCCTCAGTTTCCCCATGGCACCCCCCAGTGCTGCCCAGTGTCCCTGAGTAAGGCAGTGGGGTGTCCTTTCCCCAGCCCCCCATGGAGCCCCATTTAGGAAAGGTCCCTCCCAGGCCCCCTTCCCCTCAGGGTGGTCTCTGGGGGTGCTCCCAG